>OX578147.1:51358555-51438555 GCA_951213105.1 Amaurobius ferox | reverse complement strand
CCCAAAACGAAGCGGCACTCATCGCTAAACACCACACATCGTCAATCTCTGGCGTTCCAAGTTGCTCTGGCCCGACACCACTGCAACCGAAGCTTCCGATGTTCCCGTGTTATCGGCAGAACACGTAAAGAACGCTGAGGTCGCAGATTCGCTTCGTTCAGGCGTCTAGATATGGTCCATGGGCACACAGAAGCCGCTACGTGCGCCTGTATCGCGGACCGGGTCGCCGTGGGCTCTATTGGTGCCTGCTGCACGATCATTCGATACTCTCTATTCGTGGAAAGCCTGTTTCCGTCCAGAGCCTATCCTCCGTGTCTGGATGGCGTCCCGTTACCAGTGCTCCGAACACCGTCGGACAGTGTAGTCCGAACGATCCACGTGACGGGCTATCCCGCGCACTGACCACACTGCAGGTTTTCAGCCCGATGATCAGACCTCTCTCGAAGTCCGCCAGTGTGCTTATAGCGACTTTTCTGGCGTCGAAGTGTCTCGAAGTTTCTCGAATTGATGGGGCGTCGACTACACGCCGGTTTATAAGGCCGCTGGCTCATGCTTGCAGCGTCAATCACGCATACGGTCATGCGCAATCACACCAAACTGGGATCATTTGCATACCAGCCCGCCCTCTAGCTATTTACACCATTACGCGGTTCTACCATGTTTACTTCTTGGTGCGCAACTTTCATTGTCCTTGAGTCTATTTTCCTGTCTAATACGCTAATCAATTAAACACTCAAACTGTTATAATAGTGTATAGTCTGTTAAATACTTAAAATGGTGACCGCTAGAGGTGTTTTTAACGTGGTAATTTAAAAAGAAAAATCATTACCCTATAAATAAACAACATTAGAAAATCTAACGACCTTCGCTAAAAAAAAAATTATTTCAACATTGATCTTTTGTTTGCACCTCATTTAGCGATAAAAGTATTTTTACTTTCCCTACAATACATGGTAATGTACAGAGAAAGTATTGGAATTGTTTCGAAAATCGCAACTCGACTTTCTACATTTTTCAGGCACTATCATTACTAGTTTTAGCATAACGTCTGTGTGTAGCTGTCTGTGTGTCTGTCTATCTGTGCCATATATGCATCTACTGTATTAAAAAAAACCAGTAGAAAGAATTTCATAAAATTGGGTAGATACGTCAGTTGTGTGCTACCCTGGTGCTTGGAAAAAATAACTTTGTTTCTTATTCGAAATGGCCCGCAAAAAGCGTCAAAATCTAAAATAAAAGACTGCGTATGTCAGATATGTTGAGACCTAGACCGTCCGACCTACCAGAAAGGTGTAAGATAACTGTTTGGACGGCCGGGAAGTGCCACCCAATTTAGACCGGAACCCAGTGGGGGAGACTTCCACAGATATGTCAGTTATGTGAATTAACTTGTTTTATATGTAATTTTAGACGATGAAAGAAATAAGACCAACTCCATAGCCCTAGGACTTGCTGTTCTCGAGATATAGTAGTTTTTTCGAATATTTCCCCACGTCACCCTTGAAAACCCGTTCAGCAGCCAAATAAAAACCAATATTGAATTAAAACAGTCATTTCATTATAATTTCAAATAATTAATTATCTATGTCATTTTTTATACAATTGTGTGCATGTTTGTTATAAATGGGTCTAGTACTATTTCAAGGTCAATTATCAGAAAACGTGATAACAGCTTATAACTAACTATAAAGGCCTGAATGAAATATGCTCTAATTTCCAGGAAAAAAAAGTATAAATTTATTTATGAAGTATTTTAATGACATACATCGCAGTATTATTTATTCTATGCGAATGAAAAGAATGAAAAATAAATTTAAATAAAAAAGTAATAATTTAAATAAAAAAGTATATCTCTTTATTAAGAAAAGTAACTGACGTCGTAGTTGTTTGACAAATTTCTCGTTCCTTTAGTTTCTCTGCTTCATATCGCAAAAACTATATCAAACAAAAATATAAAATTTGGTACACTTGTAGAGAAAAGTTTGAAAAATACGCTGAAATAAACGGTTTTTCGTTATATATAGCTTAGTTTAAGAAATATTTAATATCAAATTCAAGGACAAAATATTTGAGCTGGAAGTTCGCATCCTGGATTGACTAACAATAGCAAGACTACGAATTTTTACAGGTAGATACCTACATAGTTGAGTTTTTGCAGGACCGAGCCCTTATTTTTATTTCGATGTAGTTTGCGAGATATTTTACATTTTATTCATTTTTGAAGTGAAACATGATCTTTTGCATCGGCATGTCCATCGATTTACTTTAGCTTACAAAAATATAAAATTTAATATATTTGTAGAGCAATAATTGGGTAATACAGTGAAATAAACCGTTTATCGATTTAATTTTTTTTTTTGGCTTTTAATAGCTTTGTGAGCAGGTGAATCTTCCCGATTTGCGAAGCGAATTACGGGATTAGAGAAGCGTAGCGATTAGGAGGTGGAGCCCGTAGTAATAAAAACAAATTATATTTTCTACTGGCATTCACTAGAAACACATACAAATTTTGAACAGGATCAAAAAAAGTTATTTAACAGCCCAGTGGTTAGAGCGCGGGAATTGCAATCCGACGTCCCGGGTTCAATTTCCGCCACACCCAAAACAGCCGCAGTGTTCACGTTACCTTATACATTTACATACAGATACCTTATACATTTCGGGTAGGTCGGACGGTCTGGGTGAAGAAGAAAAAGATTATTTAAGAAAGTGATATCATTTATAGCATGAATTTAGATAAACATGAATTTAGATGACGAATGCAATAACGGACATAGACAGCATGGAGTATAATATCTTTTATTTTTTTCTATAAACCTTTTATTACTTTCCTTATATACATAATATATAAGAAAAGTATAGTGACGGGGTCGAAAATTCCAATTCGAGTTTTCGACGGGACAGCACGTTTCAAGCATCCTTGATTACGAATCGAACATTTTTGAGGTGATGT
Source organism: Amaurobius ferox (assembly GCA_951213105.1). Taxonomy (NCBI): domain Eukaryota; kingdom Metazoa; phylum Arthropoda; class Arachnida; order Araneae; family Amaurobiidae; genus Amaurobius; species Amaurobius ferox. The sequence goes on along the minus strand of OX578147.1, from coordinate 51,435,602 downwards.
CTGTGTGTGCGTGTGTGTGTGTGGGGAGGGGGGTTAGTGTGTGTGTGTATATGAAAGTATTTGTTTGGGGGGGGGTGAGTGTGTGTGTGTGTGTGTGGGAAAGTATGTGTGTGTGTTTGTGTGTGTGTGTGTGTCAGTGAGTCTATGAAGACGATATCTCATGAACGAATGGAGCGATTCGAATGAAATTTGGTACAAAAATCACAATCCGGGAATGCTGGAAGCCTGTTGTTTTAAAACACAATCGAATATTCAGAACTCTCCTAAATTTTCGAGTGAAATCTTGAAAAAATCATCAAAAAATCAAAACCGCTAATAAAGTTACCCAAATTGATATTTCTTATGTAATTTTTCCTTAGAAAACGATTTACCTAAACTTTTGAATGCTAGTATGAACCGTTCTCGAGATATTGCCCATTTTTTAAATAAATGTATCACAAAATACCATAAATTAAAAAAATATATTAACTGTTAAGAAACATTTTCACTTTTCTTATGTAATATCATGCGATAAATTGGGTGACATTATTCTCGTGGATCTACCTCGTTCCATTCACGAGAAAAGATACTTTGGGTAATACTTTTGTATTTGAATGCCAGTAGTCATTTATTCGCTGTAAGAATAACTTATTTCTCCGTCCATAACGCTTGGCAAGACTTTGGCGACGAATTAGCGGAATGTCGCCAACTTGGCGACATTTTTAAATGTTGCCATGTTAACGAAGATCTCGCCAAATAGATAAAAATGGAGTTAAATCAATGAAAATGACGACTAATTGAAGAAAATTCAATATCTTGGAAAGAATATAAATATGCATCATAAGAAAAACATTTTTTTAACTGTAAAAGTAGTAAATTCATTGCATTATATAAGGAAAGTCATGTGCTGCCCACATCAGATTTTTTTTTCTGTACACGTCTGAGGCCTTGCTCTCACAAAATACAAACATCGAAGTATTCGCTCGTTCTCATTTTTCTGTTCATTTAATTTTTTCTAGTTTAAAGGTGCGCACCTCCCACATTTTCCTCAACCAATCATATATTCCTTTATTACATTATCTTAACCTATAATCAAATGAAATTTCCTGTATCTCCTCGTGCCTTCGTTAATGGTTGGTAACCGAAAGGTGTCCACTTCTCGCAGCCCCTGCAAATCCTCTTTCCCCAAAACGGGTGTGTGGTCAGGGTGTAACTTGATTGTTACTGGCTGTTACTGATTGGTTGTTACTGATTGTTACTGATTGGTTTTATTACCAAAGTTTTGTAAACTTAGTGTCAGCTGTTTTCTTTTCTGAAAGGGGCGTCTATGCAATTTTAAAGTTTATATGACAAGATTGCCTTCTTCTTCGCAAAAATACGTGTAGATTTGAAATACTCCTTCCTAACACGTGCTGGTCATCTGAAAGGTTTTGTGATAAAGTATGTGCCTCGTAGTACTTTTAATAGAGAAATACAAGATATTTCACTTGCGTATTTACTGAAAAAATCTGATGTGGGCAACACATGACTTTCCTTATATAATGCAATGAATTTACTACTTTCACAGTAAAAACAATTTTTCTAATAGTAGATATTTATACCCTTTCCAAGATATTGAATTTTCGACAATTAGTTGTCATTTTCATTGATTTAGCGTCATTTTTATCCATTTGGCGAGATTTTCGTTAATTTGGCAATATTTCAAAAAGTCGCCAAGTTGGCGAAATTCCGCCAAATTCGTCACCAAAATCTCGCCAATCGATATGGACGGAGAAATAAGTTATTCTTATAGCAGATGAATGACCATTGGCGTTCAAATACAAATGTATTACTCAAAGTATATTTTTCATGAATGGAATGAGCTAGATCCACGAGAATGATGTCACCGAATTTATCGCATGATATTACATATGAACAGTGAACATGTTTCTCAACAGTTAATATTTTTTTTTAATTTATGGAATTTTTTGATCAATTTATTTGAAAAATGTGCAATGTCTCGAGAATGGTTCATACTAGCGTTCTACAGTTTATGTCAATCGTTTTCTAAGAAAAAATTACTTAAGAAATGTCTATTTGCATAACTTTATTAAAGGTTTTGATTTATGATTTTTTAAAAATTTCACTCAAAAATTTGAGGGAGTTCTGAGCATTCGATTGCGTTTAAAAACTATAGGATTGCAGTATTCACGGATTGTGATTTTTGTACCAAATTTCATTCGAATCGCTCCATTCGTTTGTGAGATATCGTCTCCACAGGCTCACTGACACACACACACACACACACATACTTTCACACACACACACACACACACAGACATCACCTCAAAAATGATTGATTCGTAATCAGTGATGCTTGAAACGTGCTCTCCCATCGAAAACTCGAATTCGAATTTTCGACCCCGTCACAATATTTTCCTTATACATTATGTATATAAGAAAAGTAAAAATGGAATGGCGTTTTTGGATGTCATTACACTTACCTATAAAATTTTATGTAATTTGTTCCATTAGTTTTTATGTTAAAGTGGATACATACATTGCACAGACACACACACACACACACACACACACATACAGACACACACATGCAGACACATACAAAGACGTCCTGTTAAACATTTTCTCGACATCTCGTGTACTAGAGGTCCGAAAACGTGTTGATCCGTCGAAAACTCGAGTTGCGATTTTCGACTCGGTTCCAATACTTTCCCTATATAGTACCATTTATTGTAGGGAAAGTAAACATTGTTGGAACTGTTTTTGGTCCCTATGACAACCAAAAGCAGGAGGATCGGTTTGGATATGGAAATATTTTCGTCATTTAAAATGATAAAGCAGTCTTGTTTTCGTATAAATAAAATATATTTCTTCCAATTTTCTTTTTTGATAAGAATGGCTTTTGAAAAGGATGTTGAAAGAGAAACGGTATAGATACGTATATTTTCTGGAATTACTATTTAAAAGTGACATCTCATCGCTGTGTTTAAGTGGATACAAAGAAGTCATAGAGGTCTTGAACTCTATAAATTACTAGCCATTTCCACAGATGGGTATAGGTCGTTAGAAGCGACACCAACACATTTAATATAGTTGTTGATAACTTCTTCGAATATCAAAAACTCTTTCAGATTAAGGCATAAAAATGGAGTTCTCTTTATACCTCTGGAAATGTGTTAAATGGAAAATGTATTGAATCTTATTTTTGGACGCGGCAGAATGTTTTAATTGTTTAATTTTTACTTTCCCTGCAATACATGGTAATGTATAGGGAAAATATTGGAATTAAACCGAAACTCGAGTTTCCGTCGGATCTAAGCGTTTCGAGACCTTTAGAATACGAAAACGCTATTTTAAGCTTGACGTCTGTGTGTGTGTCTGTCTGTGTGTCTGTGCAATGTATGTATCCACTCTAACTCTAAAACTAATGGACCGAATTTCATAAGATTTGGTAGGTAAGACTCTTGGGTGTGACCTTAGTGCTGATTACTTTTTGGTACAATTCGGAAATAAAGAACCCGCTTTTTTTGCGAAATGGCCCGCAAAAATCTCATGTTCATTCACCCTCGCTGAAATACAAATTGACCAAATTTCACAAAATTTCACAAAATGACGTCTGCGTGTGTGTCTGTGTGTCTATCTGTGTGTCTATGTGTCTGTCTGTGTGTCTGTCTGTTTGTCTGTCTGTACAGATTTTGTATCCACTCTAACTAAAAACTAATTGACCGAATTTCATAAAATTTGGTAGATAAGTCACTTGTGGGTGAATCTGGTGCTGATTAGTTTTGGGTACGATTCGGGATAAAAGAACTCGCCTGTTTTTGTGAAATGATCCGCAAAAGCTTATATCCTCTCTAGCAAAAACCTAATAGACCGAATTTCACAAAATTCGGTAGATAAGTCGCTTGTGGATCACCTTTGTTCTGATTAGATTTTGGTACGATTCGAAAAAAATAACCTGTCTTTTTTTGCAAATTGGCCAGCAATAATCATTAAAATCTATATAAATAAAATTAAAAATTTATCTGTCTGTCTGTCTGTCTGTTTGTCCCGTCATCACGGGAGAACGGCTGAACCAAATTTGATCACATTTTGTGGGTAGCCTGGAAATAGCCCCACTTAAAATTTAGTCGATGTTTGGAGTTTCTACGATCAGTGGTTCTCGAGATTTTAGTAAAAAACGAAATTTTCGTTTGTCTCACCATCACGGAAGAACTGGTGAACCGAATTTGATGAAATTTTGTAGATAGCCCTGATATATCCCCGCCCCCATAAATTTAGCCCAAATTTCGAGTATCTATGACCAGGGGTTACGAAGATATTAATGAAAAACAAAATTTTTTCCTATAAGTTTTACTCTCTAACTCCGTGTTTTATCCAAACAAAAAGCTTGAAAATCGTGTGAAAGTTAATTAAAACTTTACTCTGAGTTTGAAGGGAGATTTTTTGCTCTAATTAATCACTTTCTGAAAACATGAATTGTTTGAAACATGATTTAAATGGGAAATCTATCTGCATGGTTTATTTTCACAAGCTTTTACTGAACAATGAAAAGTATAAAGAAATCAAGAGGGTTATTTAATTTCGCAGTTTATGAGGAAGATTCTATCTTATATCATGTTGCTCAGAAACGTAAATAAATTAAATCTGTCTGTTAATTTTAATTATTATTTTTTCAATTTGAATAATAAAAAATCTGACGTGGGTAACACATGACTTTCCTTATATAATGTAATGAATTTACTACTTTTACAGTAAAAAATAGGTTTTTCTTATAGTAGATACTAATATGCTTTCCGAGATATTGAATTTTCGACAATTAGTCGTCATTTTCATCCATTTGGTGAGATTTTGGTACTTTGATACTTTGGCAACATTTCAAAAAGTCGCCAAGTTGACGGCATTCAGCCAAATTCGTCGCCAAAATTTCGCCAAGCTTTATGGACGAAGAAATAAGTTATTCTTACAGCAGATAAATGACTATTGGCGTTCAAATACAAAAGTATTACTTAAAATATCTTTTTCATGAATGGAACGAGCTAGATCCACGAGAATGATGTCACCCAATTTATCGCATGGTATTACATATGAAAAGTGAACTTGTTTCTCAATAGGAAATATATGTTTTTTATTTTAAATGACTTTTTGATAATTTTTTTTAAAAATAGTACAATATCTCGAGAACGGTTCATGTTAGCGTTTTAAAATTTATGTCAATCGTTTTCTAATGTAAAATCACATAAGAAATGTCTATTTGCGTAACTTTTTTAGCGGTTTTGATTTTTTGACGATTTTTCAAAATTTCATTCGAAAATTTAGGGGGGGTTCTAAACATTCAATTGCGTATAAAAACAATAGGCTTCCAGTGTTTACGGATTGTGATTTTTGTATCAAATTTTGTTCGAATCGGTCCATTCGTTCGTCAGTTATCGTCTCCACAGACTCATTGACACACACACACACACACACACACACACACACACACACACACACACACACACACACACACACACACACACACACACACACACACACACACACACACACACATACACACATACACACACACACAGACATCACTTCAAAAATATTCGATTCGTGATCAGGGATGCTTGAAACGTGCTCTCCCGTCGAAAACTCGAATTCGAATTTTCGACCCCGTCACAATTCTTTCCTTATACATTATGTATATAAGGAAAGTAATAAATGGATATAAAAATATATTTTTCAGAAAAGAACGATTTGATTTTTTTCTTATAGCATTTTTGACTAGATAATATCAATTACGGTCTTCAGGTTTAAACATTATTATTGATATTTTCGGGGATTATTGATTCAGGGATAATTGATATTTTCAAGCTATTATGCAATTATTTTTTTATGTCAAAAATTGTTTAAACTCCTATATTGTACGTTGTACGAGTAATCGTCTACAAATACACGGGTATATCTTCTAATGTACGAGAATATATGTAGTACAGGTATATTGGCATATGTTTTGATATATGTCGGCATATATTGCAATCAATTACGACCTTCTGTTATAAAGAGTACGTGGATTATTGATATTTTCAATTTATTACGTCATCTATTTTATTTTGGCAAAGATTTTTGAGACTCATATTGTAAGACGGGTAATCATCTACTAACACACTGACATATTCTCTAATCTGCGACAATATAAGTAGTACGAGGTTGCATATATTGATTCAATTTCTTTTTTTTTTTCTTTTTAAATTTGCTTACAAAATGGACCAGGATATTTTATTCTTCAAATTCGCCCGTGAAGATAATTTTGCATAGTTGGAACAGATGTTCTTAAACTTCTCTTTAGGAGCAATAAATTTAATATTTTAACAGAATTTGCACATGATTGCGAATTATAAGTTTCTTTATATTATATACTCCGTAAGAAGAACGGGTATGCTGCTAGTCTAAAATAAAAAACTACGTATTCTCAAATATATCCATTAAATGCTTGTTTTATACGTAATTTTTAACGAAGAAAATAATTAGACCAACCCCATTACACTAGATCTAGCCTGTCTCGAGATATTTAAGTTTTTTCATATTTTCTCCACGACACCTTCGAAATAAGTTCAGTTACCAAATGAGAACGAAACTTGAATTAAAAAAGTGAATTAAATTTAATTAAAATAAAGAGAACGTGGATATAAATAAGTCTGCATGGAAAATCATGTGCTGCCCACATCAGATTTTTCAGATTGGCAGCAAAAGGATATCAAAATTACTTCAAAATACTTTATCAAAAGTGCTTTATCAAAATTGAGTTTTCATTTTTTCTGAAGGATAAAGTAGTTTTAGTTTTCCTTTTTAATTCATTTGCATCGTCCAACCTTATTCGAAGTTTCGAAATATTAGATACTTCTGATTAGATATAGAAACTACAGATCTTATCTCATTATTTCATTAAATAACTTAAGATGTTATTTAATGAAAATAAAGCCAGGTTTCTTGCTAGTACGGAAGTATCAATTAATGTGGATATTTATTTAATTTCCTTTCGCATCGTCTTGCCGAAAGCGAATTTTTGAACTTTTGGATTTTTCCGTTTATTTGGAAGCTGAGACAGCTAGATTGAGACCATAACCTAGATTCTAGCTAGAAAGGAATCTCTCTATAATTAAGTAAAATGTTTTTGAATTATTTTTACTTTCCCTGCAATACATGGTAATGTATAGGGAAAGTATTGGAATCATGCCGAAAATCGCAACTCGAGTTTTCGACGGATCTACACGTTTCGAGACCTCTAGAATAAGAAAAAATTATTTTTAGCGTGACGTCTGTGTGTCTGTCTGTCGGCCTGTCTGTCTGTGTGTCTGTCTGTGTGTCTGTGCAATTGATGTATCCCCTCTAACTCAAAAACTAATTCACCGAATTTCATAAAATTTGGTAGGTAAGACCCTTAGGTGTGACCCTGGTGCTGATTAGTTTTGGGTACAATTCGGAAGAAAAGAACCCGTCTTTTTTTGCGAAATGGCCCGCAAAAATCTTCACTCTAGCTGAAATACAAATTGACCAAATTTCACAAAATTAGGTAGATAAATCACTTGTGGGATAATCTGGTGCTGATTAGATTTTGGTACGATTCGGAGAAGAACAACCTGCTTTTTTTACAAAACGGCCTCAAAAATCGCCAATATCTAAAAAAAGACTACGTATGTTCAAATGTATCAATTAAATGCTTGCTTTATACGTCATTTTTGACGAGGAAATGAATAAGAATGACTCTATTACTCTAGGACTAACCGTTCTCGAGATATTTGAGATTTTTTGAATTTTTTTATACCGCCTTTGGAAAAATGCCCAATTACCAAATAAAAGCAGAAATTTAATTAAAAATGCAAATTTAGCGTCAATTTGTGCAATTAAATTCAATTAAATGAGTTCTTAAAGAAATAAAGAAACAATGAATTCGAGTCTGCAGGGAAAGTCATGTGCTGCACACTTAATATTTTTGTTATTCCTCTGCATCGTCACCTTTAATTCAAAGTTTTGAAAAATTTGATTTTTCTGTTGACCTGAAAGCTGAAAAGAATTGAATGAGACAGAAACCAAAATTCTGGTTTGGGTGGAATTGATTAATAATTTTTGAAAAGTGGTTTTAAGTGTTTTGATTATCTTTTTGCATCATCTCCACAAATTCAAATTTTTGAAATTTTGGACTTTTCAATTGATTTGACAGCTGAGTCTGATAGAATGAGACCATAATCAAGATCCTAACTAGAGGAGAAATTCTCTATAATTAAGCAAACTGTTTTTGAGTAATTTTTTTATTATTACTATTTTCTGCATCGTCATCCTTAATGCAATTAGATTTTTTTGTTGATCTGGAAGCTGGAAAAAATTGAATGAGACCAAAACCAAGGTTCTGGTTTGAATAGATAATTTTTCAAAAGTAATTTTGACTATTTTGATTATCTCTTTTCACCGTCACTTCTAAGTCGAACTTTTTTAATTTTATATTCTTGATTTCGATCTTATTTTCAATCCTTGATTTCGGTCAAGATTCTAGCTATAGCGGAAGTGCTCGATAAATTTGATATGTCACCCAATCAGTAAGTCAGTTTAGTTATATTATATAGATAGTGAATGTTATCCGCTGTTGCAAAAAATTACTATTACTTTCCTTATATACATAATGTATAAGGAAAGTATTGTGACGGGGTCGAAAATTCGAATTCGAGTTTTCGACGGGAGAGCACGTCTCAAGCATCCCTGATCACGAATCAAACATTTTTGGAGTGATGTCTGTGTGTGTGTGTGTGAAAGTATGTGTGTGTGTGTGTGTGAAAGTATGTGTGTGTGTGTGTGTCGGTGGGTCTGTGGAGACGATAACTGACGAACGAATGGACCGATTTGAACCAAATTTGGTACAAAAATCACAATCCGTAAACACTGGAAGCCTATGGTTTTTATACGCAATCGAATGTTCAGAACCCCCCTAAATTTTCGAATGAAATTTTGAAAAAATCGTCAAAAAATCAAAACCACTAATAAAGTTACGCAAATAGACCTTTCTTATGTAATTTTTCATTAGAAAACGATTGACACACATAAATTTTAGAATGCTAACACGAATTGTTCTTGAGATATTGTACATTTTTCAAAAAAAAATCAAAAAGTCATATAAAAAAAAAAATATGTCCTATTGATAAACATGTTCACTTTTCATATGTAATACCATGCGATAAATTGGGTGACATCATTCTCGTGGATCTAGCTCGTTCCATTCATGAAAAAAGATACTCTGAGTAATACTTTTGTATTTGAACGCCAATAGTCATTTATGTGCTGTAAGAATAGCTTATTTCTTAGTGCATAACGCTTGGCGAGATTTTGGCGACGAATTTGGCGGAATGTTGCCAACTTGGCGACTTTTTGAAATGTTACCAAATTAACGAAAATCTCGCCAAATGGATAATAATGACGCTAAATCCATGAAAATGACGACTCATTGTCGAAAATTCAATGTCTTGGAAAGAATATTAGTATCTACTATAAGAAAAACGTATTTTGTTACTGTAAAAATAGTAAATTCATTACATTATATAAGGAAAGTCATGTGTTGCCCACATCAGATTTTTTTAATATAATTCATTTTATTTAGAATCACGCTTCCAGTCCATCGACCCCATCCCCTGCTGTAGTTTCGAGCATTTAGCTTTCTTCATGGAATAGTCTGCACTAATAATAGCAACAATGAAGACAGTAATCACAGTTCTCGGATTCGACAAGATTGCATTATTTCTTTACTGTCATTTTATGTTTGTGCACAAGGACTTGACCAAGAGCAAAAGTTTAAAGAGCATTTTGAGCAACAAGCATTGGAGGCGCATCGAGGCATTCCGTTTCTGTACCCAGACTTCAAATTCGGCTCCAATGAATCTGAAAGTCAAAGCCCGAATCGTACGACCACACATCCGTCTAGCACAGGGTTCGGTATAGTCGTCGATATCGACCCCAAGGGTTGATGTTACAATGCAGGGGTCGAAAAGGGGTTATTAAACGTTTAGGGTGTACTTGTTGTGTATATATTATATATATATGATGTACTTTTCTTTTTGTACAACATTTTGTATATGCTTAAGAGAAATTATTATTAGCACGGATCCTTGCCGTATTGTTGTTGCTAAGCCCCTTGACCTAGAAAATGCTAGGTCAAAACCCCACGCCGACCTTAAAGCAATGATGCTATCCTCTCCTTGCCATCTACTAGAAGATTGAAAGGGACTCTCAGTAGTCGAGAATATGAGATGGATTAGCCGAGGAGGAAAAACAGGCGCATAGAGGGAAAACACTGTCTCCTCGTTCAAACCTCATTTCCTTATGATGTTATTACACAGGGCAATTTTTATTGCCGGACTTCAGCAATTCCGTCCGCCAATCGTACTTTAGGCCCCGCCTCTCTAATGCTGCCGATTTCATTCCGGAAAGCATTCTTTATTGTTGTTTTTTTTCCTATAATTTGGAACTTTTATATTCCACAAGTGCCTGTAATTTGGTAGAAATTCTATTACTACTTTTTCCATCTCCAGATTTCAACGTAGTTGAGCTGTTTATGATGTGCTTGCAGTAGCCATCGCCATCTTTAACCTTTTCGCGACGGCGGCATTACGGAGCTGTCGCGGTCCAAAAGACGGAGCGCTTCGTTTCCGAACGGGTCCCAAAGGATGGCACATTTTTTGCGCTAAGCCTAACTCTCGAAAAAAAATTCACTAAAAATCACCTATTCAACACAGAAATCTACTTTTTTCAGGAATGAAAGAAAATATTTATTTTCTATTTGATGTATATTTTTCATACAAATCTGAATACAAAATACTCGTTAGTTGCTCCCACTCTTTTATCCGAAATAAACGAATAATTTCTCTGCCTCTAAAACCCAAACAAAAAAAATACTCTCTTATATTCTATGATTCACTAACGAAATCATAACGCTGAAATAAAAATAAAATCCGAAACTCAATTATAAAATTGTTGATGCTACTAGAATTGCTCTGTCTGTTTATATTACAAAATGATGTATCACCGCTCCAAATGAAGAAATAATTCATTCGATCCTCTTATGCCAAGGTCATGCCTCTGCAAAATACATTGAAGTTAGTTCCACGGACATGTAACGCCATCTAGTAGACAAATTAAAACGTTCCACGTGGAGGCACGTATAAGTGCCACTCTCCGCTTACGGTAAAGTTTCCTCCGTCACGAGTGCGTGCAGTTCGTCCTTGAATGCAAGTTCGCAGCTAGCACATGGGCGTGCCGATCGTCGTGAATTAATGCAAGTGAGGAGAAGAAGAGCTGAGCGGAGTGGCGTCCAATCTTGTTGTCCACTGATTGGTTCGTGTTCAGTGTAATGCCAGTGTAATATTATTATTATTAAATTGCAGTGTAATATTATTATATCACCTCATTTAAGTTAATTTTCTTAAATGTTTTAACTTGTTAAAATCTATATCTTGTTTTTCTTAATTTAAATTTTGATTTTTATGCTTCTATATATGCATCTTGCAACACCATTACTTTTCATTCATAACCATGCTACACTTTTCTTACTCAATATTGATACCATTTTTTTTTACATTCAGAAACTGAGCAATTTTTATTGTCGAGTTCGAAAAAATTGCAGCAATCTCTTCGGCAAGATTTCTTCCCACTGAAATGTGCGGTGTTGCTGAAACATTACTGGAAGGAATTGCTCCGTGTAATAACACCTTTAGTATGGCAGCTCCTTAACTTGGCCGATGCTGTCTGAATGGATCTAAGGTCATGATATTGGAGAGCAGGGGCTTAGCTAGCCGAGGTTTTATCGTGGAGCTTATCCAGAGTTCTTAGCCGAGTACCAGTGACGACCGATTTCCAGGAGTGTTTTGAAAATTCCTAGATCTAATTAAGGTTTGTGCTTCAGAAGCAATGTGAAAATTGTTCAAAAGTGAGCTCAAATGACAAGCCTCATTGGTTGAGGAGTCAGCAGTCTCGTTACCAAAAACACTAATAAGAAAAGGAATCCATCAGATTGTAATGTATCTAAAATTTTTTATCACATATAACAAGGTGATAATGTCCCGTCGAACCTTGTCAGTAATTTCTGGCAAGTTTTTAAGATGTGAACTTTTGCTGTCTGTAAGAATGCAGACAGTATCAAAATTAGTAGACTCCACATATTTTAAGGCCTCTCTAGTTCAAAGTGAAAGAGTAATCAGGATTCCTAATTCTAAGACTCTGAACCCCTCCAAGTTCCTAATAAAAGTGCCACTATCGTTTTAACCATTTTCCTGCTTACTGCCATCCGTATAAATCTGTCTTTGCCCAGCATTTAAGGATCAAACCTTTGGATAAGCGGCCGCTGCGTATATAATATATAAAACACCACTTAAGTAAATAAAAAAATCTGATGTGGCTAGCACATGACTTTCCTTACATAATGCAATGAATTTATTACTTTTACAGTAAAAAAATAATGTATAAGATCTGCAGTACTGTGTTTTTATCGTTGGATTGTACATTTGGCGATTTTCCGGATGATAACAGGTAAAACTATTTTAAAATACCCAATTAACTTATATTTCGTGCAACTCTAGATAAACAATTAGCAAAATTGATAGCATCCTCAATAAGCGATATAGTCCATATATTAAAATATTTCAATAATTAATTCATCAATTAGGCGTCATGCTCTTTAATTCAATTTTGCGTCGTCAATTTATCGTCAATTTTGCAATTTTGACGATATTTTAGTCAATCTGGGCGAAATATCGCCAAATTGGCAATACATTGCTAAATTATTCTCCAAGTTCGCCAAAAGAATCACCAAGAGTTACACACAAACTAAGATAAGAGCATTTCTTATATACTAGAAGGTATGCCAGTCATATGACGGAAATCAGTATTTCCAAAACATTACCCCCCCCATTTGGCTTAATTTTTACAAAATTAGCGTCATTTTTGTCACTTTGTCAACATTTAAAGTAGTCACTAAGTTGGCGACGTCCAGCTAATTTTCTTATTAAGCGTTACGGACGGAAAATCGAGTTTATAGTCAACTCTATATTTACTACACTTTTATATTTACTCTATATTTACTACACTTAATATTTACTACACTTTTCACGACATATTTCAGCTTTTATTATAAATAATATATGTATTATAATATTTTAATGATAGCCCTATGCATGTATGAGTATAATCATTTAATTTCATTCTTCTAAAATTTTATTACGAATGGCCTTATCTCTTTTTCGAATTATAAACGTGAACTTTCTAAACTTTATACACGTATCTCTATTCTTGACTTCTAAGTCAGTGACGTCACACTTCAAGTTGCTCTCCCGGTCGAAAAGCAACCCCCTATCTCTGACCTACCTTATGTTTAAAGTACCTTGAGTTGTCGTGGTGTCGATGGTAACTAATCTGGTTAGGTAAATGACTTAATTCGGCCTCGCTGTCAATGCTTTCTGTACAAGGTCGAAAAATATTGGTCCACTTGGAAAGTTGGGAAGATCAATTTTTTTTTCTGTCATTTACAATTCATACAATAAAAGATGGGCAGTATATCCTTTTTGTGTTTACTTTTTAACAAATAATCCGCTAGACCGGTCCTTATATACGTGTCTAGGCAGCCAACTACCTGATCCCTTTTTGGTTACCGACTATTATATCTATGTATGCGCAAATTGCCTTTACATCTATACTCATAGTCATGTAAAATTAAAAGTAAGAATCATTTCAACAAGAATTTAATTTCTCGCGACTACTACATTTTCACATACACAAATATAGTGGTCCAGAGAAAATTAAATTATTAAAATTATTTAAAATGTGGGCATGATTATGCGTTTAACACTAACAAAATATAGAATAAACAACTATTAAAAATAACGCAGATCTTAAAATTAACAAATAAATTAGAAAAATTGAATACTAATTCTAATATTCCTATACTTCAGCAATTTTAAAGAACTTGGCTGAGCATACTTAATGCTGTAAATTTTTATTGCTAAAATTTCTAGTACTTTAATTTTACACAGCTATTAGATTTACATAAGCGTAGATATGGAGTAAGCAGCCAAATAGCTGCAAAATCAGTCATTATAAAATGAATATTTTTAAACATTTCCACAGTTTCATGAAATGTAATAATTGAATTGCTTATGTTTGGACAAATACATTTTGCTAATTCACAAAAATAGCAGATACTATTCTAATATTAATGACGTATCTTACATTTCAATATATCTCGTATTACGTCAACCATCCTCGAATTGAGCGATAACTATCTTTTACACATTCTCCATAGAAACTTCCACAATGAGTTCGTAACCAATTATGTTTTTTCCCATTTCTCCAGATACCATTTCTTCAAAATTCAGTGGGATCGATGGGTCCTGGGACAATTAGGTAAAAGTCAAGATCAAGAGAAAATTATACAATTCACAAAATACCAAGCAAATAATATTGGTACTGTGAAAGAGATTCCTAATCAGTTACGATTGGTTAGTAATCAAATCGAAGACATGTTTTAACTGCTGCAGAAACCGCAAATCAAATCGTTGCTAATTCCTTAAAAAATATCTGATGTGGGCAACACATGACTTTCCTTATATAATGTAATAAATTTACCACTTTTACAATAAACAAAATAGGTTTTTCTTATAGTAGATACTTATATTCATTCCAAGATATTGCATTTTCGACAGTTAGTCGTCATTTTCATTGATTTAGCGTCATTTTTATTCATTTTGCGAGATTTTCGTTAATTTGGCAACATTTCAAAAAGTCGCCAAGTTAGCGACATACCGCCAAATTCGTCTCCAAAATCTCGCCAAGCGTTATGGACGAAGAAATAAGTTATTCTTACAGCAGATATATGACTACTGGCGATCAAATACAAAAGTATTACTTAAAGTATATTTTTTCATGAATGGAACGAGCTAGATCCACGAGAATGATGTCACCCAATTTATCGCATGGTATTACATATGAAAAGTGAACATGTTTCTCAATAGGAAATATTTTTTTTTATTTTATATGACTTTTTGATAATTTTTTTGAAAAATGTGCAATATCTCGAGAATGGTTCACGTTAGCGTTCTAAAATTTATGTCAATCGTTTTCTAATGAAAAATTACATAAGAAATGTCTATTTACGTAACTTTATTCGCGATTTTGATTTTTTGACGATTTTTTCAAAATTTCACGCGAAAATTTAGGGGGGTTCTGAACATTCGATTGCGTATAAAAACAATAGACTTCCAGTGTTTACGGATTGTGATTTTTGTACCAAATTTCGTTCGAATCGGTCCATTCGTTCATCAATTATCGTCTCCACAGACTCACTGACACACACACAGACATCACTTCAAAAATGTTCGATTCGTGATCAGGGATGCTTGAAACGTGCTCTCCCGTCGAAAACTCGAATTCGAATTTTCGACCCCGTCACAATACTTTCCTTATACATTATGTATATAAGGAAAGTAAAAAAATAAATAAATAAATAAATAAACCAATTAAATAAAAATTATTTCATTCAGGAACAAACCTCTAATATCTGCAAAAAATACTTTATTACACAAAATACGATATATTTAAATATTTACATACAATGACTTTTACCGAATGCTATTTACATTGAACATCTTTCACAAAATGATATTTACATTGAATTTTTGCATCGAAAGATATTTACACATCATATTCTTCATCTTCGCGTCTATATCTGCGGCGGCATCTTCTCATTACGTTCCACGTGATGAAACATCCCGCGATGCAAAAGAACATGAGGAAAAACAAGAGCATGATGTTGACACCCTGATCCTTCAGTTTTGTGAGCTGATCAATGACCAAGAATATTACAATGATGCTAATAAAGAAAAAAATTAAAACAATTCCAGTTGTGACAGTGACTACGATGTCATTGGCGCAGGAGCAGTTGGATCTTCTATTAGTATGTTCTCGCCTGCAGAAAAAGAAACAAACATTCGTCAATAAAACAGTTTAACCTGGTTAAATATACTTAACATTCACTCATTGGATGACAAGACATTTCTCTCTGTAATCTAACAGACCTTTGACATTTATCGATTCACACAGTGGTATCGAATTTTATTCGAAAAGCTAGACTGAATTTGTTCATATGACATTCTAATCACAGAAAGTTTATGGGTGAACGTGCGATTTTATTCAAAATCGGCAGTTCTCTTGCCCTTATCGATTGAAATATTTATGCGGAATTTTAATCTCTCGTCAATTTGTTTGCGAATTAACCAGATTAAACTCACAGATAAACACAGAATTCAATAATCAGTTGGTTCGTATTGAGAGATATTCAAAACCCAGTGAGGCTGTTTGAGGTATGATTTGCAACATAGCGAGATTCTGGGCGGTCTAGCGATGAAAGTGGAGAAATTTATTGCAGAGGATGGATTTTGAGATCATTTTCACTTATGTACATGTGGTTCGAATATAATTTGAACTTCAGATGGACAATATCCTTTCCCTTTCCGGGTCCCACCTGTGCGCCTTCTTATGCTGAAACCCATTATTTTAAGTTCATTAAAAGTTTCAAAAGAGTAAATTTTCAAATGTAGACAAACAGCCTTGAATTGCATGGACTAGAGTTTTAGAGTATCGAGGCTGTTTAAATCGCATTTCCCTATTTAGTTTTCATTTTATGAATTTTTCTATATTTTTTAAAATAAATATTTAAATATGAAATACATTCCCAGTACTGAAACAGGCATCCACGGACCGGTTTTGCGCTTATTATGTGCTCGTCAGCATGGAATAGCTAATATCAGCAATAAACTTGCTATAAGTCACACATTTTATGAGATTTTATTGGAACTGACAATTCCAGTCCTTCCGCGCGGCTGACATAACGCAACACATATTTATATACTGGAAAAGAATATATTTTTAGAACGCCATTTGGAGGCGGGGTTTGTATTTAATAAACTTTGTTTTGGCAACTTCGTAAGCCTAGCGCTAAATTGTAAATAAAATTTATGCAGACCACGTTAAAAGACTAACACTGTCAGTTCCCATTGAAGCTCGCGAAAATAACAAGTAACTTGCTGCCATAGCAGATATCGGCTATTCCGTACTAACGATAACATAACCATGAAACTGGTCCATGGATGCTGGTATCTGCAATAAGAGTGTCATTTATATTTTTGGATAACGCCCTTTATAGGCAGGTTTTGTTTTTCGTACAATGCGTGAATACTTGAAGTCCAATTGAACTTCAAGTGTTCACACATCCTCTTTCCTCTCCTTTGTCGTTTCTTCGCGAATATTTTTATTAGTTTATTTTTATTCCATTCAGAATTTAAAAACATAATTCTAAACCAATCTGTAAAAATTTTTTATCTGCATAAGTATCCATCTTTAAAATAGACGTTAGTGGCGATTCTAATTCTCCCACAATATAAACAATTACATTATTTCTCCACAGAATCTGTAAGTTCTTACTACTAGAAACTATGTTAAAAAACGAAATCAAGCACTCGACCTCACCCCCCTCTTCCTACACTCACACCGCCAACACAGTAACTTTTTCGTCGAACACTACTTGTGTGCTATTCATTTAAGCTGTTGAAATTTAAAATATTTTGAGATGTTTCTAGATCAAAACTCACCTGTCTGGTATGTAATAACGAATGTCTTCTTCGGTGGGCTCCCGGAAGTCCACTGTCTTAACTTCGGGCTTCACTTCCAGCTTGCTCAAATCCTTATAAGTATCCGCTCTTCCAACAGCCGTCTGTGTCTTCAGGATGCCCTTCTGGGACGTCTTCCCGAACTCAGCTATTTCACGAACCACTTGAGGGATTGATGGTTGGGAAGGCTTATGACCTAAAAATGAAATATAGATATTTATTCTACCAAATAAATAACATTACGCATATAGCCAGGACCCCCAGATTGGGGCCCCCATTCTGTAACTGCATATGAAATATATACAAAACATTAATATATAATAAATTTGGGGTGTCATGATCATAGCTCCAAAGGAACATTTTTACGTGTAGAAAACTTCCATGCTTTTAATTTCAAGGCAGTATGTATGTATAATACTTATAACTATTAAATTAATTCATAATTTAAAATAACAGTAATTTTTATCGGTTTTAAATTAATTAAAAATTTATTTCTACTTTATTTTTTATCACATAAAAAATTTAGGGGCCCCTTAAAATTTGGGGGCACAGGGCCGCGACCCGTGCATGAATCTGGACCTGCATATAACTAGTCGAGTGTCCAGATAATATTTATGGGATATTCTAAATATATTATTAAAAATCCTTGATTTTCCGGGCAGATTAAATTTTTATAGTAATTACAGCATATTATAAGTGGAGAAATATGTATTACAGTAGTAATTTATGCAGGTTATTAATTAATTGAAATTAATTAATTATTTCCATTTGTCTAAATTCATTAAATTATGTAAATATTCAATAATATATATCATAAATCTAAAGATGGGTTCGTTAAGAAATGTTTTAAGACCTTCACCTGTATCTCGTTTAGATTTATGATTGTTTTGTTTGCTGATTGACGTTAAATAGAGGAAGAATTGGGCATTTTTATATAATCGATAAATTCATTAATCTATTTCTAATATTTATCTGAATATAATGTATTCGTTTTACAAATATATTAGAAATATTTCTAATTATTTCATTGATTTCTTTTAAAAAATCGCAAAACGTCCTGTGTATAGCAGCTATTCTTGGTAAGAAACAGTAAAAATAGAATCCAAAAAGAAAAGAGGAACAGCTAAAGATAAGAATTTCTTTCTCCCTAGATTACCACGAGAAAACTGAAACAAGCACTGGTACTGTCTAGCCGTTTATAAGTCTGAAATTTCAGGATCTAACTGTGAATTTCAAGAACTTGCAGACCTCTAAAGTCAACTGCGTAACGCGCGATTTAGTAGACATAAATATTATAAAATATTACAGGTCATGCGGATAAACAATATTAGACCACAAATGAGCAAAAGATTCTTACCTTGAACAACACCACCTTCGTTATGCATGAAATTAAACATAATGTGTAGACCTTTACTCCAAAAAAGCTTGTTCTGAAACTGATACAAATCCACGAGACCAATTGCTGACTGCGCTATAAATGGAATAACCTCGCACAGCACTGATATGAAGAGGAATAGTACAGATCACGACCCAACTCGAAATGTAACTAAACAACACTGTGCAAGGAATGCGGTTGAACATGTCGAACATGACAATTCCAAGCTGATGGTTGTTGTTCCAGGACCCTACAGTTCATTTAGTACGGTTGACCTCATTGGTGCATCTTTAGAAACCATCTTACCATTATTGAACTAAGCCCTGCTAATACAATAGATCTTTGGATGATGTACACATAATACACAGGGGGACTGGATTTGTAATCCTCTGAACCTCACCCTTCATTCTCCTTTTTTGTATACTAATCTCCACACCTGTCAATGCTTAAATTTTTCTGTTCAGTGCTGTCAAACTGTTTGCTTCTACTGCAATGTGAATATGATAATACCTGGAATATGGCCCTGTCGGTCTTTCTCATGCGTACGTATCCCCTTGTGCTCAATTCTACCAATATCACAAAAAATTATAAGACTGGAATAAAAATATGTAATATTTTCAAATATCGTTATTCTTTGAAAACACTTTTAAAAACTTATTTAAAAGTTTCTTTTTTCAAGTTGACAACAACTTAATGCCGCCGATGCATTGGATGCAATTGACTTCATTGCTGCAATTTAAAATATTTCGATATCATTACCATCCATAATGTAGTTATATTTGCCAACTTTCTGAATAGATATATACCATCACTGTTCCGTAATAAAAAAATCTTATGTGGCCAGCACAAGACTGTCCTTACATAATGCAATGAATGTATTATTTTTATAGTAAAAAAATAATGTATAAGATTCACGGTACTCTGTTTTTATCGTTGAATTGTACATTTGGCGATTTTCGGGTTGACAACATGTAAAATTATTTCAAAGTACCCAATTAACTTATATTTCGTGCAACTCTAAATAAACAATTATCGATATTGATAGCATCCTCAATAAGCGATATAGTCCATATATTAAAATAGTTCAATTATTTATTCATCAATTACGCATCATGTTCATTAATTTAGCGTCAGTTTTGCAGTTTTGACAATATTTTAGTCAATCTGGGGCGAAATATCGCCAAATTGACGATAGTTTGCTAAATTATTCTCCAATTTCGCCAAATGAATCACCAAGTGTTACAAACAAACGAAGATAAGAGCATTTCTTATATACTAGAAAGTATGCCAGTCATATAAGTGCAATCAGAATTTGCGAAACATTTACCCCCATTTGGCTTCATTTTTTTCAAATGAGCGTCATTTTTGTCACTTTGTCAACATTTAAAATAGTCGCTAAGTTGGCGAAGTCCAGTTAATATTCTTATTAAGCGTTATGGACGGAGAATCGAGTAATTCCTATAGTTCACTCTTATCTTCTTTCCAAAATATTGAACTTTCATCAATTAGACGTCATTTTCATTGATTTAACGTTATTTTTATCAATTTGGCGACATTCACGCTAATTTCGCAACATTTAAAAAAGTAGCCAAGTTGGCGACATTTCCCCAAAATCTCGCCAAGCGTCATGGATGGAGAAATGAGTTTGTCCTTTAGCTGATAAATTATTATTGGCATCCAAATAGAAAAGTATTACCCAAAGTAACTTTTCTTATGTATGGAATGAGCTAGTTCCACGAGAATGCGATGTCACCAAATTTATCGCATGGTATTACTTATGAAAAGTGAACATATTTCACAATTGTTAAGACTTTTTTTATTTTATATGAGTTTTTGATAATTTTCTTTTTGAACTCTGCAATATCTCGAAAGCGGTTCATGCTAGCATTCTAAAATTTGTGTCAATCGTTTTTATGAAAAATTGCATGAGAAATGACTATTTATGTAACTTTATTAAATGTTTTGATCTTTCAATGATATTTTCAAAATGTCACTTGAAAATTTAAGGGGGTTCTGATCATTTAATTGCTTTTAAAAACTATTGGCTTCCAGTATTCATGGATTGTATTCGAGTTCCATTCATGAGAAAATTTGTGTACAAAATTTCGTTCAATTAGCTCCATTCGCTCGTGAGATATCGTCTCCACAATGTCACTGACACACACACACACACAGACATCATCTCAAAAACGTTTGATTCGTGTTCAGCGATGCTTGAAACGTGCTCTCCTGTCGAAAATTCGAATTCGAATTTTCGACACCGTCACAATATTTTCCTTACTCATTATACTATGTATATAAGAAAAGTAGCAGCCGATAGTTTTGCTACAAATTTATTTCAAACAAGAAAGATCAATCATGCATAAAGCATTGATTATGAAACACTTTCCAACTGAAATGCAATTTTATTTAAACGCATCTAAAATGCGATACATTAGCGCTGATATATTTTAAATTATCACAGTACTACAGTAATATATAATATTTGAAAACTTAAAACTTATTGGAAAAAAAATGAACTTTATTTAAATGACTCAACGAAATATAAATCGTCTGGCTCTCTATGTAAGAGCAACGAATATTTCATTCATATCACTTATATTCCTGACTCCAGAGCAAAATCATTTTGCATGAAAAAAAATTCAGCAATTCTAATACGTATCATATTAAAATCACTTGTTTACATTCTGCATCTATTAAAATTAGGCTTTGTTGTAGAAATAATGAAAGTTTAATGATCATTTAAAATAAAAAATATTGTAATTGCTTTGACGCAGAATGTAGCTGCACAGAAATTGCACAAAAATTAAAGCTGTTTTAGGAGGGATGCAACACTAAATATAAATTTAAAAGAACTGTAAAAATCACGGTTTTTTTACTGGGAAAAGAACATGGATCCCATATTTCATTTTGAACTTGGTCATGTGTTTGTTCTCTTCATATGATATGGGTGTAATTATTATTTTAATTTTTATTTAAAAAATACCGAACATAATTTGCTGTAATTCTTTTTATATATTTTATGGGACAATCTGAATGTTTCCTAGAATTTTCGAAGCAATTCAATTTGTAAATTTTAACTTCGCTTAAAAAATGTTTGAAAAATTAGGTCACATTGGATTCAATGTATTTCACTTTTTCAAGCCGGGTTCAATCCAACACTAATTTGGTGATATTATTCATTTACATTCCCATATTACCCCCAGACCCTCTCAACAACATACTAAAAAATCTGATGTAGGCAACACATGACTTTCCTTATATAATGTAATGAATTTACTGCATTTACAGTAAAAAAAATAGGTTTTTCTTGTAGTAGATACTAATATTCTTTCCAAGATATTGAGTTTTCGACAATTGGTCGTCATTTTCATTGATTTAGCGTCATTTTTATCTATTTGGCGAGATTTTCGTTAATTTGGCAACATTTCAAAAATTCGCCAAATTACTCGCCAAAATCTCGCCAAGCGTTATAGATGGAGAAATAAGCAGATAAATGACTATTGGCGTTCAAATACAAAAGTATTACTCAAAGTATCTTTTTTCATGAATGGAACGAGCTAGATCCACGAGAATGATGTCACCCAATTTATCGCATGGTATTATATGAAAAGTGAACATGTTTCTCAATACGAAATATTTTTTTTTATTTTATATGACTTTTTGATAATTTTTTTGAAAAATGTGCAATATCTCGAGAACGGTTCATGTTAGCGTTCTAAAATTTATGCCAATCGTTTCCTAATGAAAAATTACATAAGAAATGTTTATTTGCATAACTTTATTAGTGGTTTTGATTTGTTGACGATTTTTTCAAAATTTCATTAGAAATTTTAGGGGGGTTCTGAACATTCGACTGCGTATAAAAACAATAGGCTTCCAGTATTCACGGATTGTGATTTTTGTACCAAATTTGGTTCGAATCGTTCCATTCGTTCGTCAGTTATCGTCCCCACAGACTCACTGACACACACACATACTTTCACACACACACAGACATCACTTCAAAAATGTTTGATTCGTGATCAGGGATGCTTGAAACGTGCTCTCCCGTCGAAAATTCGAATTCGAATTTTCGACCCCGTCAGAATACTTTTCTTATACATTATGTATATAAGGAAAGTAAAATTTAAAACCCCGCATCTGCTACCATTGCAACACCGAAAGCCAAAATATAAAACAAAGGCACGGAAACAGGCAGACCATAACTGCTATTTCTTAAAAAGCAAAAACCTGTTAGCCAGGGAAATAAAATTAAAATGTGAAATGCTATCTTTCAAAGATTTCGTCGGATTCAGGCGGAATGTTTACAGATTACTTATTTTCAAGATAATTTAAGATAAGTTTAATTAATTTTATTATAAGTTTATAAAGATAAAATAAGTCTATTATTATAATAATGTTATTAGTACTGTTATTCGTACTACCATTATAGTTAAAGTACTATGTATTATATCACTTCCAGATAATGAATAGTTTAAATATCGGTGAAAAATACGAAAGTTTATGAAGAGATCGATGAGTTGAAAAGTTTACAGACCTCATGTCGAGCTCACCATAAATAGAATGGGTTTGCAACGGTAGAGAATATCTTTTTAAGAGGTTTCTTGCTTCGTAAAGCTTTGTGCTTCCTAAAAAAACATATAACTTTCCTCACTTTTCCTATGGTCATAAAAGATCTTTTACAGTTACGATATTTAATAATTTTTGCCGAAGACGGTATCTAATTTAGTTTCATAATTCAGGAGCATGTCCAACAGCGAGGTCAAGATGACAACAAATTTATCTAATCAGAATGTCCTACAGAAATAAAAAAAATAACACAATTAAACAGTCACAGGGTTTCCTTCGTCTTTTTTTTAACTATAGTAATTCCCTTGAGATTGGGTGTGGTCCTGATTTTCATTCGATTCTATCTGTTGATGCTGTTCCAAATAAATAATGCAACAGAATTAAATTTAGCGCGCTCATACTTTGATATTTTCTTTCTAAATAGGTTCTGCTAAAATGTATATTTAAACATGCATTGTTTACAGAATACATTGTTACTGGATATATACATTGTTACTAGATATTATTGTATTTCTCTAGGATGCATTGTGTTATGTAAAATTTTCCAACCCAGACGACCACCTACAATACTTACGCTAACAGTATTCATAGAAACATGCAACTTACGCTTATGTCCCGATCGATATTAATTGATTATTACTTTATCAAAATATTAATTACACATTAATGTACCTTATAGAAATTAGCACTCACGGATTATTTACTCGAATAATTTAATTACATATTACAACCTTAATTACACCTTATTGAAACATAATTCATGTAAACACCCCCCCTTCTCCGACAAAGCACAATTTAATTACGACATCCTTTCCCCCCTTAACAAAACGTAGGATATGTTGGAGTACAATGAAACACCGGGGTACAAACAGATTTCCTTGTATAAAACAGGCTGCAAGTTAATGCCTACTTTTTGACTCCAATACGAAAGTATGGCTGTACCATGCACACATTTTCCACAACATTTCCAGGCCAGTTGACATATGACATCACCAGATAGACATATGACATCACCTGACAGGCATATGACATCAAATGTAAAAGTAGGCATGTATAGCAGATTTTTGACCAGCTGCTCTGCAAGTTACTAAAAGAAAAACAAGAAAGATCAATCATGCATAAGCATTGATTATGAAACACTTTCCAACTGAAATGTAATTTCATTTAAAAATTTCTAAAATGTGATTCATTCAGTGGTAATATCTTTTACATTATCACAGTACTACAGTAATTTATTATACTTAAATACTTAAAACTGTATCGAAATATAAATCATCTGATTCTTTATGCAAAATCAATGAATATTTCATTCATATAACTTGTATTCCAGACTCCAGAGCTAAATAATTTTGTGTGAAAAAAATTCAGCAATTCTTATGTAATTCATCTTACAATCGCTTGAGATATTTGCATTCTGCATATGTTAAAATTAGGCTTCCTTGAAGAAATAATAAAAGTTTAGGGATCATTTAAAATCACAACTATTGTAATTGCATAGGCACGGAATTTAGATACACAGATAATACACAGATAATATATATGTGTATGTGTATGTACTCAAAGTATTGGAATCGTGCCGAAGATCGGAACTCGAATTTTCAAAGGATCTACACGTTTTGGGACTTCTAGAACACGAAAAAACTACTTTTAGGAAGACGTCTGTGTGTGTAAGGGTGTATCTGTGTATGTTTCTGTGTGTCTGTGTGGATATTACATCCACTCTAATTGAAAAACTAATGGACCGAATTTCATACAATTTGGTAGGTATGTTTTTTGTGGGAAATCCTGATGTTCATTAGATTATAGTACGATTCGTAATGAAAGAATCTGCCTTCTTTGAAAAATGGCCGCAGAAATTGCCTTTATCCACTCTAGCTAAAAACTAATGAACCAAATTTAACAAAATTTGGAGTATAATATTTCAATAACCTACAAGTGATTTATATACCAAATTTAACAAAATTTTGTATATAAATCATTTGTAGGTTATTCTACTACGATTCGGGAAAAAGGAACGGGCTATTTTTGCGAAATGGCCAGCAAAAATCGTTATATATAAAAATAAAAGACTACGTGTGCTCAATTATATCAATTAAATTCCTATTTTATATGTGATTTTTGACAACAAAAGAATAAGACTAACCCCATTACTCTAGGACTAGCCGTTCTTGAGATATTCTAGTTTTTTCGCGTTTTCGCTACGCCACCTTTGACAATAAGTCCAGCTATCAAATGAGAACCAAATTTAAGTTTAACGTGTAAATTCAATGTCATTTAAAATTCTTATGTTGTGCAGATAAACTCAAATTATCATTGAATAAATAAAGAGAACGAATATGAGTCTGCAGAGAAAGACATGTGCTGTCCACATCAGAATTTTTAACAATATTACACCAATGATTTATAGAAGTGAACGGGGATTATTTTCAGGCCATTTCGAAAAAAATGTATGATCTATATTTAAAGATCCATCAAATTTTTGTCGAATAAAATGTTCAACAAATTTAGGCTGTGTACCAAATTTTAACTCTCTAGGACGTAGGAAAGTGCATTTAAAATGCCATCAATTAAATTTATCATGAAGAGTTATATAAAATTTTAAAAAAATGAAAAATTGTTATCTACCAAATTTATTTTAAAATATGAAGCCACTCCCATATGCAAAACGTTTAAACAAATGGAGAGATATTTATTATATAATATCTCTCTCTTTTCTTTCTGGAAGATATCCCAAAGTCAGAATTTAATTGAATTTGTTTTTTTCCCTATATTAAATAATTTTTTTAATTAAAAAACTACTTAACATATTTTACTGAATTTTTTTTTATATATTCTATGGGATAATGTGAATATTTCCTAAAAATTTCGAAGCAATTCGTGAATTTTAAATTTACTTAAAAAATGTTTGAAAAATTAGGTCCCATAGGGTTCAATGTATTTCATTTTTTCAACCCGGGTTCAATAAAAAACTAATTGGGTGATATTATTTATTTATATTCCCATAGGTCCTACAGACCGTCTGAACAACATACTAAAATTTCATTTTGATAAACTCATTTTTACGGCAGTTATCGTGCTAACGGACAGACAGACAGACAGACAGACAGACAGACAGACAGAATGAACAAAGTCATAAACACTTTTCAACTTTGTTGTAAAGTGTTAAAAAAAAATCTATTATTGAAAACATGCTTCTTGCTGCACTGAACAATGTACAGCTGTTGATTCAGTATATGAATTTCAACAAAAAGTGTGCATATAAAATGGCAATAATTATTTTAATTCAAATTGTACATAGGGGCACAAAATTGGGGGACAGAATAATAAGGCATAATCGTGACATTGTCTTCCAATGTTACGATTAAATGTAATTGATTTGCAAAATCTATAACTTTACAGAATGAATATATCTCTGGTGTTTCCACTTATACAAATGTTCCAGCCTGTCATGCTAAAGTAGGTTGAAACTAGGCCTATGATTTTCTTATTGGACTTAAAGATGTAGACCTAAGCTATTCAACTCATTAATATGCAAACTTTTCATATTAATCCTAATGAAGGTTATTATATATTTATTTCAAATATTCATAGTGCGTCATGACTATTTTATTGTACCTCATATAGTTTTCCATAGTATCTCATGTTGAGGCTCTATGGAACAATTTGCATAACTTTAGATTACAATGTTTCTAGCTAAACGGATTTACCAATCCTAATTTGTTTTACATCAAATGAATCTTCCATGATGAAGATACCTGGTTTTTGGAACATTAATGAACTATAGCGAAGATATTTGGTGTCTTTCTAAGAGTGTCCCTACAAACAGTGAAACTCACTATATTTTTAATCAAAAATACTAAAAAATTTGATGTGGGCAGCACATGACTTTCCTTATATAATGCTACTTTTACAGTTAAAAAAAATGTTATTCTTATAGTAGATACTTATATTCTTTCCAAGATATTGAATTTTCTTCAATTAGTCGTCATTTTCAGCGTCATTATTTCCATTTGGAGAGATTTTCGTTAATTTGGCAACATTTAAAAATATCGCCAAGTTGGCGACATTCCGTAATCTCGCCAAGCACTATGGACGGAGAAATAAGTTATTCTTACAGCAGATAAATGACTATTGGCGTTCAAATACAAAAGTATTACTCCCCGGCCGTGCTTTAAAACCCTTCAAGCCCTCGATGGCAAGGGGCACGGTCTGGGTCGTGGAAAAGTATTACTCAAAGTATTTTTTCTCGTGAATGGAACGAGTTAGATCCACGAGAATAAAGTCACCAAATTTATCGCATGATATTACATATGAAAAGTAAACATGTTTCTTAACAGGTTATTAAAGAAACATTTAAAGAATTTTGTAAAAATAAGATTTTGTGTTCGCCTTATTGCGATGAGTCTCCTAAACTGTTTATTTTATTTAGAAACAAAAATCTTACAAAAACAGACTTAATTATACTTTTTTTTTTCGAATTCCGTTTTGGCAACATTCACCAGCCTAGAACGCGTAAACATTCCGACTTCAAAATGTCGGTTTCTATTTGCAGCAATTATTAAACCGTCCTGAGGTTGATATGTAAGATTCTGAAATGAAAAATCTGATGTGGGCAGCACATGAATTTCCCTGCAGACTTATATACACGTTCTCTTTATATTAATTAAATTTAATTCACTTTTAATTCAATTTTCGTTCTCATTTGGTAACTGGACTCATTTTCAAAGGTGGAGTAGAGAAAAAACAAAAAAACTAAAATATCTCGAGAACGGCTAGTCCTAGTGTAATGGGGTGTATCTTAGCCTTTTCTTCGTTAAAAATTACGTATAAAACAAGCATTTATTGGATATATTTGGGCATACGTAGTTTTTTAATTTAGATTTTGACGATTTTTGCGGGTCATTTTGCAAAAAAATGCAGGTTGTTCATTTCGGAATCATGCCAAAATCTAATAAGCACCAGAGTATCCTACAAGTAACTTATCTACCAAATATTGTGAAATTTGGTCAATTAGTATTTTAGCTAGAGTGGATACATGAATATTTTACGGACCATTCCGCCAAAAAAGACGGGTTCTGTTTTCACGAATCCTACCAACAATTAATCAACACCAGGGTCTCACTCAAGTGACTTACCTACTAAATTTTATGAAAATCGGCCCATTAGTTTTTTAGTTAGAGGGGATACATACATTGGACAGACACACACACACAGACAGACACAGACACAGACGTCACCTTAAAAAAATTTTTCGTATTTTAAAGGTCTCGAAACGTGTAGATTCTTCGAAAACTCGAGTTGCGATTTTCGGCATGATTCCAATACTTTCCCTATACATTACCATGCATTGCATGGAAAGTAAAAAAGTATATTGCTGAATTAAAAGGATAGACCTATGATAATCTCAAAAATCCAACTCTCTGGTTTTGATGAATGTACACATTTTGAGCCTTCCTGAATAAGAATAAAACATTTTTCGATAATGTCTGTGTATGTTTCTGCCTGTTTGTATGTATGTCTTTGAACATGATACCTCTCGAACAAATTGAAAACAATGAATAAAATATAGTATGGTTATATCAAGTGATAAAGGCTT
Organism: Amaurobius ferox; assembly: GCA_951213105.1. Taxonomy (NCBI): domain Eukaryota; kingdom Metazoa; phylum Arthropoda; class Arachnida; order Araneae; family Amaurobiidae; genus Amaurobius; species Amaurobius ferox. Next base: position 51,406,399 of record OX578147.1, on the reverse strand, counting down.
GTTGATTTACATGGTTATTTCATCGGGTAAAAGACCCCAATTTTTCAAACAGTGTTATCTAAAATACAAAAAAGTAAGTCGTTTCAAAATGTTACAGAAATTTGTCATGTTACATGCAATTTATAGTTTAATTGCTAATGTCATCAATTATAAATAAGATTCCAAAGATATTTCACATTATTGATCTAAAAAAAATTAAATCATAAAAAATTATAAGTTCATTATTATCGAATGTGTGGCTGTTTTGTAAATAGTTCAAACCCAAACTGATTGTGCATCATTTCTTAGAAGTTATCACGCACTGTTCTCGAGGTATTAAATAAAATTCACATGGAGATCTATATTTCTCGAATAAATTGAGAAAAACGAAAAATATGTGGTACACATTTTCAAATCAACCATTTTCAAAAGCATTGGACTATGGGAATCGACTATGAAAATTCTCTTCTGGGGGAAAAACATTCAATGTTTCGAATATTTCAGTTTGAATATGAAAATAAGTTATAAAACTAGAATTGTATTAATCTTTTGCTTACGTATGGGACAGCGTCAGTCCCAAACTAAGAACACCCAAAAAGACAGATATTTGACATTATGTCAAGTACTTGTCTTTTTTTTTTAGGGGGGAGGGGGCTTTGTTTGGGAGTGACGCTGCCCCACCAGCAAGCAAAAGTTTAAAGTTTGAGGCAAACCTAGCTACTTTGAAAATAATTTTTAATTTAACAAGAAAGATCAATCATGCTTAAAGCAGTTATTATGAAACACTTTCCAACTTCAATACAATTTTATTTAGACATCTCTAAAATGCAATACATTCCTAAGTAATATTTTGAAACTTATCCCAATACTACATTAATTTATTATATTTGAAAACTTAAACTTTCATCGAAAAAAATGAACTTCATTCAAATGACGGCATTGAAATATAAATTGCCTGGTTCAAACATCTATAAATGCGATACATTCCTCGGTAATAGTTTTAAAATCATCATAATAATACAGTAATTTATTATATTTGAAAACTTCATCGAAAACAACTGACATGCATTCAAATGACGTCATAGAAAAAATAACACGTCTGGCTCTCTCCATAAAAGCAGCATTTCATTCATAACATTTTCCCAATTATTGCATTCATCACAGTACTAAAATAATTTATTTTATTTAAACACTTAAGACCATGGAGCTACAAGTAATTAAACTCTATGCTTAAAACTTCATCGAATAAATTCGTCCTTCTGTCTGTAAAATCAATGAATATTTCATTCATATCGGCTATGCAGACTCCATGAGCTAAATACTTTTGCGTTAAAAAAATACAGCAATTCTTATGCAACTCATCCTACATATTTTGCTGTTTGCATTTTACATAAGTGAAAAATAGGCTTCGTTGTAGAAATAATCAAATTTGGAGGATCATTTAAACTCAAATATATTGTCATCGCGTTGTTTTAGTATGTAGATGCACAAAATTTAAGCAAAAATAAAGCGATTTTAGGACGAATACAACACTCAATATGAATTAAAAAGAACTTTAAAAATCACGATTTTGAGACAAGATGGATGCCATATTTTATTCTAAAGTGGGTCACGTGATTTTTTCATATCATGGTCACATGATCGCTTCATATAAGATGTGTAACTAATATTTTAATTTTTATTTAAAAAACTACTGAATATATTTTGCTGATTTTTTTTTTTATTATTTTATGCAATAATTTGAATATTACCTAAAATTTTCGAAGCAATTTGTGAATTTTAAATTCATTAAAAAAATGATTGAAAAATTAGGTCCCATAGGGTTCAAAGTATTTCATTTTTTCAACCCGGGTTCAATCCAAAACTAATTGGATGATATTATTCATTTATATTCCCATAGGTCCTACAGGCCGTCTGAACAACATACTAAAATTTCATTTTGATTAAGTCATTTTCACGGCAGTTATCGTGCTAACGGACAAACAGGCAGACAGAATGAACAAAGTCATAAACACTTTTCAACTTTGTTGCAAAGTGTTAAAAACGAGTGGCACCATTTGCAAGTCGAAAGCAAGTGCCGTTTTCAGACATTTTACGTCTGTGATCTGAAATGGAGAAAATCTCACTATTATCACATGACTGAACTAACAAAAGCCCTTTCCCCATTAACAAATGAATGAATGTTTTAATGGTATTTTTAACCTCAAATAATTGGTTAAGTTTAACACGAGTCGTTTTCAAGACATTGGGCATTTTACTTTTCCACGAGAAGCTCTTAAAATAATTCTGAGGATTACGTGAATTTTGAATGCTTAGTTATATCGGTGACATCAACGATAAATTTATCATCTAGAACGCTTTGATTTGTACAACTGTTATCCTACAATATCAAAATTCATCAATCTGTGGGAAACGTCATGTGTTGAACATATCAGATTTTTCTTTTAATTTAGGCAGAAATAATTTATTATTTTACTTTTCCATATTCGTCTGTAAGTCCATTGACAATTACTAATACTAATACACACAAATGTTTTATTCCTATGCAAAAAATCTGATGTGTGCAACACATGACTTTCTTTATATAATGCAATGAATTTACTACTTCTACAGTTAAAAAAATTTTATTCTTATAGTAGATACTTATAATCTTTCCAAGATATTGAATTTCCTTCAACGAGTCGTCATTTTCATTGATTTAGCATCGTTTTTATCCATTTAGCGAGATTTTCGCTAATTTGGCAACATTTAAAAATGTCGCCAAGCTGGCGACATTTAGCCGAATTCGTCGCCAAAATTTTGCCAAGCGTTATGGCCGGAGAAATTATTTATTCTTACAACAGATAAATGACTATTGGCGTTCAAATACAAAAGTGTTACTCAAAGTATCTTTTCTCGTGAATGAGACGAGTTAGACCCACGAGAATGAAGTCACCCAATTTATCGCATGATATTACATATAAAAAGTAAACATGTTTCTCAACAGTTAATATTTTTTTTTAATTTATGGGATTTTTTTGATAAATTTATTTGAAAAATGTGCAATATTTCGAGAACGGTTCATGCTAGCATTCTAAAGTTTATGTCAATCGTTTCTTAGAAAAAATACATAAGAAATGTCTATTTTCAAATTTCACTCAAAAATTTAGAGGTGTTCGCTATATTTGATTGTATTTTAAAACAATAGGCCTCCAGTATTCATCGTTTGTGATTTTTGTATCAAATTTCATTCGAATCGCTCCATTCGTTCGTGAGATATCGTCTCCACAGACTCACTAACACACCACACATACTTTCACACACACACGGACATCACCTCAAAAATATTCGATTCGTGATCAGGGATGCTTGAAACGTGCTCTACCGTCGAAAACTCGAATTCGATCTTTCGACCCCGTCACAATACTTTCCTTATACATTATGTATATGCGGAAAGTAAAAAGTTGATAAACTACACTGTGATAGGGGCATGATGTAAGTAAAATACACTAGAATTTTTTTTTATTACTTTGTTCCTATTGAAATTCTAATGTGTATTTCAAAACTTCCATCAGGAAAATTCTTGAAAATATTGTTTTGGAAAAACAATGCGTACGCCTTGACCACCGCGTCATACGATCTCCTATCTGAAAACAAAAGCCACGAAACCGATCCAAATATGATGATAAGGGGACAACCGATTGAATATTCCCCTGGTTGTTGACACCCTGATTATTGTTCTGATGTAGTCACACAGAATATACTGTAGTAAGCAGAAAGAAGATTTTGATAGGTATTTTCTTTTGCTTTAACTTTTATTCCTAAAGAATACGCCATAAAATTATATTTTTGTGTTTGTAACTGAAAGCAATTTCATGAATTTTCTTTTCTTTTTCCTTAAAGATATCCTATTCGAGTTACAAAGCCGCTACATAGGTCTTTCCGAGACTACAGTAAATTCGAAATAAACAAGACTAATCATATATAAAACATTGAATATGAAACACTTTCCAACTGCAATGCAATTTATTATATTTGAAAACTTCATCGAAAACAAATGCACTCTATTCAAATAACGTCATCAAAATATAAATCGTCTGGCTCTCTATATAAAAGCAGTGAATATTTCATTCATAAACAGCTTTCCATTTCTTTAATTAGGCGGCGATATTTTAAAAATTATCACAATACTACAATAATTTATTTTACTTAAAAATTTAAAATCTTCGAGGTTAAAGTACTTTCTAACTCATCGAAAAAATTTCATCGGAAAAATTTCATCGAAAAAAACAATACTATAGAATTGTATAATTCTCTATGTAAAGTCAATGAATGTCTCACTCATATCAGCTATACTGCAGACTCCAGAGGTAAATAATTCTGTGTTAAAGATATTAAGCAAATCTTATACAACTCATCTTACACCTTGATGTGTTTACAGTCTTCATAAGTGAAAATTAAGCTTCGTTATAGAAATAATCAAAGTTTGATGATAATTTAAACTCAAAAATAATGTAATTGCAATGGCGCAGTATACAGAGTGTCCCATAAAGATTGAAACGCGCTTTAATTCTTTACCTGTTGGAGATAATTGGGCAATGTAAATTGCAAAAATGTTGAAAGTAAGATGGAAAATAAGACTACATTAATGAAATTGTCCTCCCATTAATTTTCAAAAGGTTACACTTTTTAAATTTTTATACGAACCCCTTAGACAAATTTAGTCAATCAAAAAATTTTTATTTTAAATGCAACAAGATCATTAAAAAACCACATATCTATATCTTTAAAATTGAGCGAGTTATATATATTTAATTGAAAATGGAACATTGTGAATGGGGACCATATATCAAATTAAAAATGTAAATTTGTGATATATCACGAAAAAGATAAAACTGGATGATAATACATAGGATACCCAACCGCGTAGTGAGTACCATTGCTTTATATGATCTCTGTCTGTGTAATGCTTTATTTAGATGCATTTATGATAACAAATTTTGATACACATTAACTTATTTTTGATCTAAACAATTTCCATCGTCAATTTGTTTATGATCCCTATTTTCACTGATGAAACAACCTTTCACATGATACGGAAAAGTGGCATAAGTATGCATAAAAGTGGCAGATTTTTTCCTTTATCATAATTCAATTGATTTTAAAGATACAGATATGCGGGGGTTTTTAATGATCTTGTTGCATAAAAATAAAAATTTTCTGATTGGCTAAATTTGTCTAAGGGGGTCATATAAAAATTTCAAAAGTGCAACTTTTTGGAAATGAATGGGAGGACTATTTCATTAACGTATTCTCATTTCCTACCTTATTTTCAGCATTTTTGCAATTTACATTGCACACTTATCTCCAACAGGTAAAGAATTAAAGCGAATTTCAATCTTTTTGGAACACATAGATGAACAGAAATAAAATTAAAAATAAAGCGGTTTTAGTACGGATGCAACACTGAATATAAAATAAAATACTTTAAAAATACCGATTTTGACACTAGATGAATGCCATATTTTATTTTGAAGTGGATCACGGATCTCTTCATACAATATGGGTGCAATTATTATTTTAATTTTTATTTAAAAAACTACTGAACATATTTTGCTCAAATTTTTTTATATATTTTATGGGATGCTTTGAATATTTCCTAAACATTTCGAAACAATTTGTGAATTTTATATTCGTTAAAAAAATGTTTAAAAAATTATGTCCCGTAGGTTTCAATGTATTTCATTTTTTCATCCCGCACTCAATCCAACACTAATTGGGTGATATTATTCATTTACATTCCCATATGTCCCACCGACAGTCTCAACAACATACTAAAATTTCATTTTGAAACAGTCATTTTTACGGCAGTTAATGACGGCAGTTAGTTTTTCTACGGAAGTTAAAAACGGCAGTTAGTTTCTACGGCCAGATAGACAGTCAGAATGATCAAAGTCATAAACACTTTTCAAATATGTTGTAAAATGCTAAAGACGAAAAATATCTTATATCCCAGATGGAAAATTATAATTCCGTTCCTATTCTACCATTAAATTGATCAGCGGCATTATGAGAAAATAAAAAATATAGTAGTTGTAAGTTTAGTAACAGTAACATCTGGCTTGAAGAGAGAAAATATTATCTTAATAGTATTATTATTAATTTAATGAACAGCATGAAGAGAATTTATGATTTGTGGTGCTGCCATCTGTTTATGATAAGTTATACTATTCGCGAGAAATATTAAAAGTGTACATTGTACAATTTGCTGTGTTAATACCTTAAGAAACGGTATTTCGCCCATTTTTATAAGTGTCAAATAGATCGCTGGTTCTCAAGTATTGAAATGTCCATGAAGTAAGTATTCAAACCTTAAATGCATCTACTGTTTTTCTGCGAAAACTAACAATCAGTTTGCATCACTGAATTCGTAATTATATATAGTGCTGCCACCTATCGGGACTTTTATGTAACATTTGCTACTATTTACAACTATAACACTAATTTTGAGAAACGACAATTTTTAACACTTTACAACAAAGTTGAAAAGTGTTTATGACTTTGTTCATTTTGTCTTTCTGTCTGTCCGTTAGCACGATAACTGCCGTAGAAATGACTTTATCAAAATGAAATTTTAGTATGTTGTTCAGACGGTCTGTGGAACCTATGGGAATGAAAATGAATAATATCACCCAATTAGTTTTGGATTGAACCGGGGTTGAAAAAATGAAATACATTGAACCCTATGGGACCTAATTTTTCAAACATTTTTTAAGCGGATTTAAAATTCGCAAATTACTTCGAAAACTTTAGAAAATATTCAAATTATTCCATAAAATCTATAAAAAAAATTTCAGCAAAATATATTCAGTAGTTTTTTAAATAAAAATTAAAATAATAATTACACCTTTTATATGAAGCGATCACGTGACGCACTTCAAAATAAAATATGGCATCCATCTTGTGTCAAAATCGTGATTTTTAAAGTTCTTTCCAATTCATATTTAGTGTTGTAACCGTCCTAAAACCGCTTTATTTTTGCTTACATTCTGTGCATCTACATACTGAAACAACGTAATTACAATATATTTAAGTTTAAATGATCATCCGAATTTGAATATGTATACAGCGAAGCCTATTTTTCACTTATGTAAAATGTAAACACCAAAATATGTAGAATGATTTGTATAAGAATAGCTGTATTTCTTAAATGCAAAATTATTCAGCTCATGGAGTCTGCAATATAGCTGATATGAAAGAAGTATCAATTGATTTTACAGAGAGAAGGACGATTTTTTCGATGAAGTTTTAAGCATAGAGTTTAATTACTTGTATCTCCATGGTCTTATGCTTTGAAATAAAATAAATTATTATAGTATTGTGATGAATGAAATGAATGGAAAATTGTTTATGAATGAAATGCTGCTTTTATAGAGTGAGCCGGGCTTGTTATATTTCGATGACGTCATTTCAATAAATTTCATTTGTTTTCGATGAAGTTTTCAAATATAATAAATTATTGTAGTGTTATGACAATTTTAAAAATATTATCGAGGAATGTATCGCTTTTTAGAGATGCTTAATCCAGGCAATTTATAATTCAATGCAGTCATTAGAATGAAGTTCATTTTTTTCGATCAAGTTTTAAGTTTTCAAATATAATAAATGAATGTAGTATTGTGATAATTTAAAAAATATTACCGATCAATGTTTCGCAATTTAGAGATGTTTAAATGAAATTGCATTGAAGTTGGGAAGTGTTTCATAATCAATGCTTTATGCATGATTGATCTTTCTTGTTTAATATCAACCAACAAAATCTCTGAAATTTAAATATCAATTCGAAGTATGCCTTACGTAATGTTAAATATTTCAGTTATATAAAATAAATATTTCTATTAGAAAACAAAGTTTTTTCTGTAATATTTTAATACTTCTTTCTTTTCGAAAAGAAAGCGATACATATTATTAATTCCGAAAAGTAAGATATATGAAAAATGACAATTAAAAAATTATCGAACATTTTCTAATGAGTAGAAATATACACTAAAACCGTTACAGAAAGCATTTATTTGATACAAAGGGCCATTGGAGGTTTATTGTGTCCTATCCAGAAATGATATACATGAACAGCTTATTTAAAATGTTCTCTGTAATGGCGGGGATATAGATGAAACGTGACCTCTTAATTTAGAATTTAGCCACACCAGCACCAGCCCGTGTTCATGCGGAGTACGATCACGTTAAACATGTGGGTCCGAAAGTCCTTCCGAGAGGTTGGTGGTAGGGGAAGGAGGGTACGGTCCCTGTGGATGCCTCCCCCACTGGGTTCCGGTCTAAATTGGGTGGCACTTCCCGACCGTCCAAACAGTTACCTTACACCTTTCTGGTAGGTCGGACGTCTGGGTTTCAACAACAACAACACCAGCACCAGCACCACTACAAAAACCATGATCAAATAAAAGCCGCAAAATAACCCACACAGGTCCACACACTCCTGTCGGGAGAAGTAAATCTCCGCGATGACCTACAGCCCAGAAGAACCTAAATAACCTGAAAACATTCAAAATCAAAACCTTACCTAAAGGAACGTCTTCTTCACAAATATCAAAAGGAATTACAATACACAAATAGATAAACAGAATTTTGAAGTTAAAATGAATTTTCATTTATTTAAGAAGTTAAATTCCTATGTATTTCAGATACAACAGCTGAATCTCTCAGCACACCACTGGACACATGCGCAGATTTTATCAGAGCGCTACTGGCTTTAAAGCCTCCATACTTCCACATAATGCAATACTGAGTGGCAAACCACATGTCATAATGATATCAAATATAGGTATGGTCAAATTACTGGGATGAGCACTCTGAGAGTTAAAAGAAAGCATTTTTGATAAATAATCAAAACAGAAATTATAATTTTAGAATATGCACTAAATTGTAGTTACAGATTACAATGGATGGTTTCACTTTCCTTACGATGTCTCTCTCTCTCTTGAAGTTAAACAATAAAGGTCGCTTACCCCGGTCATCAAGACGTCGTAAGTAAGGTCGTAGTTCTCAACATCAGCCAATCACCCACACGGCGATGAATCGGTGTTTCAGAACGAAAGGCCGGCACACACATTCAGGGATTTTTCCAGAATGGCCCAGCCTGGACGAATGGCATCATTCACTAGAACTACTCGGTTAGCGACGATACGATTTACCTTCCCGGTATGAGCCTCGGGAGCATTCCACAAGCCAGCTCGATGATGTTAAGGTATTAGTCCCGGAATGAGCATCGGGTTCGCTCTACGTGCAGTTTCGACGTTATTTCATTCCCGGTATTAACCTCGGGATCGTACCATAAAATGGTCGTTAGAAAGGCAGCACTCCTCAGCTCACGAATCTCTAGGAATCTGCCTGGAGGTCAGACTCCCGAGATTCGGAGTGAGCGTTGCTATCGTGAACTGCCTACTGGAGTAAGAGCGTTAGAGCAGACGAGCATATAAGAGAGCGAGAGTCCGTTCGTAGTGTGTCGATTGGTTGGAGTCCCTAGTCCGAGGACTTTAACCTCCGGTATGAAACCATATTTGATAAATATGACATAATTTGAGCAGAAGAAAGAGAGCGAGAAAAGGTGCACAGAGCGAGGAAAAGGTGCACAGAGCATAAAGAGAGCGAGAAAAGGTGCACACGGCTTTTATACCTTTTCAGCCACGGACCTGGACGAGAGCTTCCAGTCCGTCACAACCAATAGAAAACATTCATGATATTTCCCGCCGAGAAAAGGTTCTCACGGCCAAACGCCAGCATGTCTCGACAGAATGTCTGGAGAGCCACCTGCTATAAACAACCCTTGCAAAACTTCATTATCGTCTGCAGCACAAATATATAGAAACTATGAAATTATTTACATTGGCACTTCCATTTTCGACTGCCAAAAGACCTTAAACTCAACAGAAGAAATAACTCTCAAAGCGCTCGCACATTTTAAACTAGCCGCCTTTGGCGACCAGCCTGTTCGCTACCCTTGAAAATTCTGACCGTGGCAAATTCTAACCGTGGCACACTCGCTGGCGCGACCTACCAGAAGGAACGACCTACCAGGAAGTGCCACCCAATTTAGACAGGAACTCAGTGGGGGAGGCATCCACAGGGACCGTACCCTCCTTCCCCTACCACCAACCTCTCGGAAGGACTTACGGTCCCGCATGTTTAACGTGATCGTACTCCGCCTGAACACGGCGGCAGTTTTGGCAGTGGCGGGAATCGAACCCGGACCTACCTAGTGCAAATCCCGCGCGCTAACCACTGGGCTACCGCGCCCTCCGCGACAATCTCCATAACCTTCTTTTTATTCACCCAATTTAGACCGGAACCCAGTAGGGGAGGCATCCACAGGGTCCGTACCCTCCTTCCTCTACCAACAACCTCTCGGAAGGACTTACGGATCCACATGTTTAACGTGATCGTACTCCGCGTGAAAATGGCAGCAGTTTTGGCAGTGGCGGCAATCGAACCCTAGCCTACCGAGTGCAATTCCCGCGCGCCAACCACTGGGATACCGCGCCCTCCGCGACAATCTCCATAACCTTCTTTTTATTCACCCAATTTAGACCGGAACCCAGTGGGAAAGTCATCCACAGGGTGCGTACCCTCCTTCCTCTACCACCAACCTCTCGGAAGGACTTACGGACCCACATGTTTAACGTGATCGTACTCCGCGTGAACACGGCAGCAGTTTTGTCAGTGGAGGGAATCGAACCCGGGCCTACCGAGTGAAATTCCCGCACGCTAACCACTGGGCTACCGCGCCCTCCGCGACAATCTCCATAACTTTCTTTTTATTCACCCAATTTGGACCAGGACCCAGTGGGGGAGGCATCCACAGAGACCGTACCCTCCTTTCCCTGCCACCAACCTCTCGGAAGGAATTATCGACCCATATGTTTAAGGTGATCGTACTCCGCATCAGTGGCGGGAATCGAACCCAGGCCTACCGAGTGCAATTCTCGCGCGCTAACTTCCCGCGCGCTAATTTAAATTTATAACGACCATATGCTAGACTCTTAATTCCACCATCCTCGTTCCATCGTTCCATCATTTAAAATAGCCATAAAATTAAAATATCCATTTAAAATATCTATAAATTAAAATATCCATAAATTAAAATATCCATTTAAAATAAAAAAATCAACCATATCGTTCCACCAATCCATAAATATAATAATTTCAAATACATCACCACAATTCAAACCACCATAATTCAATCATTTAAATTATTTAAAATATCCATTTAAAAATATCCATTTAAAATATCATATAAATATAATAATTTCGCCCGATGTATACAACACTTATGCTCGTAATTCAGTTAAAACCGAAAGCGCGGTCTCCATGGAGACGGGGAAGAAACTAATGCGGATGAAGGGAAAAATCCAGTTGAGGAACTGAGCCGGTAGCCGACAAATTTAAAATCATGGCGTCTTTAAAATTGCCATCCTGAAGGCAATTTTTCATTATTTCTGGACCAGATTGGACTTGTAAGAATGCCAGATGTTTGACCTTTCTGAAAATGTAAATTATTAGTCGAAATTATGAGTACTTTTCACGATGCGAGAATTTAAAAACCAAAAATCGTTTTCTTGAGCAAAAAGTGACTTTTGTTTTAAAATCTTTAAAAAATATTAGAAATCGAAATTCAGATTTGAAATTGATATATTTTTACTCGAAATTCTCTGCTCTTTCCGATGGTGTAATTTGTTTTTTTCTACGACGTCTGGATCGTGGAGAAAAAAGGGCAAAAAGGGCAAAAAACGGTCGGAATCGCATAAAACATTAAATAAATAAAAAAATAATTAAAATTTTAAAAATCGGTTTTCACGTGTCCCCTTCCCTCCCCCCCCGGGTCTCCGATTGCCAAATTTCGTAGCTCTCCGACGCGCGGTCGCGAAACGTATAGTGTATAAGACAGACACACAGACAGACATTGCCTTTTATTATATAGATAATATGTTAGAAATGATTTTGATTTCGGTTTAAGAATAATATATATTCCACGAGAACACATAAAAACGACAGAAAGGGGGTTTTCAAGGCAGAACTAAAATCTGTAACAGAACTGTATATAAAGAAATATAATACATAAATTTATATATTTTACATAAAAGTAATTCGATTTGAATATCGACATTACACCGTTACAGAAAGCATTTATTTGATACAAAGGGCCATTGGAGGTTTATTGTGTCCTATCCAGAAATGATATACATGAACAGCTTATTTAAAATGTTCTCTGTCACAGACAACGCATTGCAACAAGCATTGCAGATGCGGTAGCCCTGTGGTTAGCGCTCGGAGGTTGCACTCGGTAGGCCCGGGTTCGATTCCCGCCACTGCCCAAACTGCCGCCGTGTTCACGCGGAGTACGATCACGTTAAACATGTGGGTCCGTAAGTCCTTCCGAGAGGTTGGTGGTAGGGGAAGGAGGGTACGGTCCCTGTGGATGCCTCCCCCACTGGGTTCCGGTCTAAATTGGGTGGCACTTCCCGGCCGTCCAAACAGATACCTTACACCTTTCTGGTAGGTCGGACGGTCTGGGTCGAAGAAGAAGAAGCATTGCAGGCGCTACCATGTTAGAAGCTTTGACGATAAAACTCTATGACAGGTATTTATTTCATTGCGTCTGCGTGTTTTGTACATTTATAGTGTCGATTAAAATTAATTAGAAAATGTTCTACAACTTTGTGATTGTCTCTTTTGGTGTATCCTTGCTTTGTTGCTGAGCCTGTTATCTCTGTGAAAAACTAAATTAGAACATTAAAACGGCGGTAGAGAACGAGTGGTGAGATGAGCTAAAGAAGAAGCCAGACGTAACCGCGTCAACATTGGCAGTAATTCGGACAATTGTTTACCAGTAAGTATTCTAATTAAGATTGAAACCAGCACGCAACTGAAACAAGTGTGGAAGGTATGAAACCTAACCCGATGCATTGACGTCAATAAGGGAGAGGCAAACCAGAACCCAAACAAACCCGGCCCCTGAACTGGCATTTATTAATGTGGGGCAAAGCATCCCCCAATCACGGACGATGGGTCAACAAGGAAGGCGCATTTCCCTGAAGCCATGTTAAAAAGGTTTTCTAACTAAAGAAACACGGTACTAGTAGATAGATAAAATGAGTAAGTCTCCTATTGATGTATGTTAATGAAATAATTTTGTAATTGAAAAGGATAAACATAAAATTGATAAAAATAAAGTCGTGAGGCTCCCGTAAAGAATTGTATTTGAATATTAACAGAATTTTAAGGAATAATAGAAGTGATAACATAGAAATGATATATAATAATGATTACATTCAATTCATTTAAATTTCTCTTCGACAATTTTAATTTAAAAACCCATCATTCTTATATATGTCATTTCTATGTTATCACTTGCTTCTACTGTTCCTTAAAATTATGATAATATTCAAATACAATTCTTCTATGGGCTCCCCACGATTTCATTTTTTTTTTGTCACTTACGACCAAGAGTCACTTATTACGACCCGTTAAAAATTACTTTTTACTTTTTAAAGCATTTTAATAAAACCGCGTAAATATAGAATTTTTCTATGTATTTCATTATATATTTTTTCGTCTTTTGCGATTTTGTAATCAATTTTTCATCATATATCAAAAACATTTTATATGATAAATTTATAGAGGTTCTTTATATATAAAAACATCAATTCATAACTCACCATGAGTAGTATCACATACCGTCCGACCTACCAGAAAGTTATAAAGTAGTATCACGTATTAATTTCTCTTTTCTTTTAAAAAGACATAAAAACGAATCTCTAAATATGAATATTTTTAAACTATCTTACAGCAGGAGTATTTATGACCGCCATTTAGAGCATGAATCCGGGGGGGAGGGGGAATTCTGGATATCAACTCAAATTTGATATATTTTATTGTCATTGCAAATACGTATGTGTAGAAGGCCCAGGTCGTCCAAGTCACCCGAGGGTATGAGCTGCAAAGTGAAAGTAAAATTTCAAAAAAATCAGTTCGATTAAAATGGGTCAAAATTAATAAGTTTTAAACAGAAAAACAAGAGAAACCAACCTAAATAAACCCGTGAAAATAGAAAAATTGTCATTATTTTTCAACTTGACGACTTTTAACGACAAATGCTGGCAATTGCTGACATTGCAGACGATTCCTCGGAAACTATTAAAGCTTCGTAGAATCTTTTGTTTAGAATATATTTCTAGAGGAAATAAGCAAAGTGAAGCAAAATCTTAATCGGATTTTTTTTTTTCCATTCGAAACAAAATGTATTTAAAATAATAAGATATTGAAATTATTTTTGTATATTCATAAATGGTACCCTTTTTCTGACAAAGAAAGTATAAACTACGTACAGATTAAATTGCTTTTAAAGCAATAAAACTAAAGTAAGTAAAATACACTTTGTGCAAAGTATAAGGAAAACTTGTGCATAGTACATGAGCACAAATAACACAATAATGTAGCATACAGATCTTTCAAGGATACAGCTGTTTAAAGATCCTCTTTTGGACACCAGCTTTGTTGGTTTTCTTGCACTGACGAAGAGGATACAGCTAATCCTCTTAGACCAGTGTTTCTCAACCTTTGCGAGACCGGGGCCCGGTAAATTACTTTTTAATAAGACGAGGGCTCGGTCCCAAAATATTTACTCGTAAATACCTTTCTAATTTTTACATTCCTTGCAATACTTTAATGTGTAGGGAAAGTATTGGAATCATACCGAAAATCGCAACTCGAGTTTGCGACGGATCTGCACTTTTCGAGACCTCTAGAATACGAAAAAACTATTTTTAGCGTGACGTCTGTGTGTGTGTCTGTGTGTCTGTCTGTGTGTCTGTCTGTGTGTCGGTCTCTCTGTCTGTCTGTGCAATGTATGTATCCACTCAAAAACTAATGGACCGAATTTCATAAAATTTGGTAAGAAAGTCACTTGGGTGTGACCCTGGTGCTGATTAGATTTGGGTACGATTCGGGATAAAAGAACCCGCCTTTTTTTTGCAAAATGACCCTCAAAAATTGCCTGTATCCAATCTAGCAGAAAAACTAATAAACCGAATTTCACCAAATTCGGTAGATAAGTCGCTTGTGGGTCACCCTGGTGCTGATTAGATTTTGGTACTATTCGGAAAAAAATAACCTGTCTTTTTTTGCTATATGGTCCGCAAAAATCGTCAAAATCTAAAATCAAAACTACGTATCCTGAAATATAATTCGAGTCGCAATAAATTCATCTATCGGATTGTTGAAACAGAAAAAGAGTAGAACGGGTAAATCTTCTAATACAATTTCAGTATTTCCATTTAGTATATACAAACTGGATCAGGATGTTTTATTCTTCAGATCTGCAAATTCAGTGGAATATCGCTAACTTGGTAACTTTTCTTAAACATTGCCAAATTGACGGAACTATCGCCAATTTGATAAAAACGGAGTAAATCAATGAAATTAAATTTGTTTTTTTTTAGACGAGAGTACTGAGATGATGTTTCGGTAGCATTTGTCGGTCAGTTCATCCATCCTACTTAGTAACACATTTAGCGAATTTTTAAAATATCACCAAATTGATAAAAATGTTTGTAAATTCATAAAAATATCATGAAATTGATAAAATTGAGCTTAATAAATGAATTTAATTGCGATTTGTTAGGCGATAGTATTGTAATCATGTTTCGTCAATTTGTCACAAAATGGGACTATCATTTCTAAAGTACCACTTGGCGATTAATTTGGCGATTTTTTAAATTAATCGCTAAATTGATGAAAATGTCACCAAACCTTCCATGGAAACTTCTAACACTATTATTCAGACGATATGATTTTCATCAATTTATTTGAAGCAAATGATATCATGTCGTTTAGCAACGGATGTAAATCCAATGTGTTATGCGGCATACGATTTTTATTTCATATTTTCCGATTTCAATAATAAAGATATGTATATAAAATAAATTTCATTGACATTGCATTTTTGACTGGATAATATCAATTACGGTCTTGAGGTTTAAACATTATTATTATTGATATTTTCGGAGATTATTGATTCAGGGATTATTGATATTTTCCAGTTATTATGCCATTGTTTTATTATGACAAAAATTGTTTAAACTCATATATTGTACGTTGTACGAGTAATCTTCTACAAATGCACGGGTATATCTTCTAATCTATGAGAATATAAGTAGTATAGTTATATTGGCATATATTTTGATATATATTGGCATATATTGGAATCAATTACGATCTTCTGGTATAAAGATAACAGGGATTATTGATATTTTCAATTTATTACGTCATCTGTTTTATTTTGGCAAATATTTTTCAGACTCATATTGTAATACGGATAATCTTCTACTAACACACTGGCATATTTTCTAATCTGCGACAATATAAGTAGTACGAGGATATATATATATATATGTCTTCTAAATCCATAATTGACTCCAATATATGCCAGAATGAAAGCACTAAAATTATGTGGGAATTAGCGCTTACATTCTGGCATATATTGGAGTCAATTCCGTGTTTATTGATATTTTCAATTTATACACGTAATGTACTAATACAGGTAATATCTTCTAATATTCGCGTATATAAGTAGTACGGGTTCCATACAATTTTAATGCATTCATTTTGCATATATTGATTCAATTCATTTTTTTATTTTTTGTAAATTTGCTTGCAAAAGGGGCCACGATGTTTTATTCTTCAGATCTACCCGTGAAGATAATTTTGTATAACGAGAACAGAGATTCTTAAATGTCTTTTTAGGAGCATTGTATTAAATATTTTAACAGAATATTTTGATTAGAAATGTCATTTGTATACTATAGGAATTTGCCAATGATTATGAATTTTAAGTTTCTTTATATTATATACTCCGTACGAAGAACGGGTATGCTACTAGTATATAATATAAAGAAATATAGAGTTCCCAATCATGTGAAAATTCCTATACTATTTATTCAAAACAGTTTAATAAAATATTTAAATTAATGCTTTTAAAAAGATATTTAAGAATCACACTTCTCGCTATACAAAATTTATCTTCACATTCAGATCTGAAGAATAAAACATCCTGGTCCCGTTTGTTAAAAAAATTACATAAAATAGGAAATTAAACCAATATATGCCAAAATGAAAGCGCTAAAATTGTATGGGAAGATATAACCGTACCACTTATGTTCTCATATATTAGAAGATATACCGATGTACTAATAGTAAAATATCCTACTACAATATATGAGTTTCAACCGATTTTGCCAAAATAAAACAGATGACGTAACAAATTGAAAATATCAATAATCCCAGTAATTTTTATACCTGAAAAGGCCGTAATTGATATAATCCAGTAGTCAAAAATGCAATTTCCATAAAATTTATTTTATATACATTTCTTTATGTGAGATCAGAAATAAATCTCACACCTTGGTGAAGCAGTTTCATGGGCATATTTATTGCGTCCGAAACATCGAACAATACTTCCAGTCTGAGTGGCGCCGAAGTTTACAGCAAACCATAAATTGAGAGGCGTCAAGACAGAGGGGGCCGAGCGGGCCCCTACGAGGATGCCAAATAGCGACATTGGTTCAATGATTACCCAATGAAGAAAGTGCTTGTTGCGTCACACTGAATGCTGCAAATGAAAGCAAAGGAGGAGTGACACCCTCGAGGGGAAAAGGGAACCACAACATGTGACCTAAGAACGACACTTGAAAATATAGACTTGTTCTTATACTCGGGCGACGTTATGGCATAGAGATAATTTGTGCAGAGGTACTAGAATATACGTGTGCGACATTATGATACAGACACAGAATACGATGACTTGACTTGGTAAGAGATTAACAGCTCGAAATTAAGGAGCACGAAACTTAGAAAGATGTGTCGACTACGAAAATGACTTAAATGCGTGTCTCGGACCAGCAGTGCAATATTATCGTCGAATTACGAGTGGTGAATCAATACTTCGAGTTAAATTCCAGTAATGTGATCGGCGTAGTACCGGGTGGTGACAAAGTACGAGACAGATTTGAAGGTATGTGTTCATCAATAATCAAAGGTCGCAGACATATTTTAAGTAATTTTATTCATACTGGTCTCACATGTCTCACATAGTCCCTCCGCCGAAATAATAAATAATATGAATAAGTGTTGTAAATTAAGTAATTAGGTATTTTATGTGTTAATAAATGTTATTGTTAAAGTTTAAATGGTGTGATCCATTTAGTATTCAAATAATTAATTATTCCTTTACAGTACTCACGCAAAAGTTAAATAATTGGAGGGTTTTATATAGCGGCATAACAATGTAATGTGCAATAATAAGTAAGTCCACTAATACGAGCAATTTACGACCATGTATAATTAAGTTTAACTTAACAATATTATTATAAATAATAATAAGTAGTACTTTAAGGAACCTTTGAGATTTTTCGGTTGCCACACTTTATTATTTAAATCGGAAAAGATTTAATAAAAATCGTCTGCTGCATAAAAACTTTGGATTAAATTCCGATGCTATGCGATATATTATTTTCTTCAAATAAACTTATGGGAAAAATATCGTCTGCATAATGCTATGTCCATGGAAAGTTTAATTGTGCGTTTTTAATAAATATCTACACAACCCCTGGCCCTAGAAACTCGAAACATAGACAAAATTTTAAGTGGAGCTATTCCAAGGCTACCCACAAAATTTCCTGAAAACCGGTTCATACGTTCTTCCGTGATGATGAGACAAACATACAGACAAACAGAAAGACAGACAGACAGATTTTCAATTTTATTTATATAGATAAACTGTTTATAATAAATCTATTATGAACAGAGATATAAACTTCCAAAGTGTTTGCATTTTCACAGCGCACCTTTCAGCCTGATACCTCTATCATTGTTATTCACGTCAAAAATGTGATTCTGTAGAGAAAGAAACGTGTTGCAATATTTATGCGTCAATTCACGATGTGTCTGTTTCATCGTTTATTGCACAAAATCACGTTATGTAACTTGATATAAGAAGTTATCCAAGCAGGGTACATTTGCCAACTACAGATTTCAATGTAATCTTAGAGTCTCTGGAATACTTCTGCTTTTATTTTTAGTTTACTTCTTATTTTATTTTTAGTTTACTTCTTATTTTATTTTTAGTTTCTGTCTTGAATGCGCAATTCATAAATCTAATAAGCGTGAGCTTGATGTGATAGTCACCGTGTTCCTCCCATCATAAAGCTATACTTGCTGACATTATAACGCATTTAATCCGCTGACGATGTAGTTATCTGATAATTAATTTTATGTTGATGCGTTATTGAGCGTATTTATGTTCAAAATTATCCTCTTTATGTTTAAGCCCTGATACGAGTATAATCCAGTAATCAAAAATGCCATTTCCATAAAATTTATTTTGTATACATTTCTTTAATATTTAAATCGGAAATGATTTAATAAAAATCGTCTGCAGCATAAACACATTGGATTAAAATTCGTTGCTATACGACATGATATCAATTTCTTCAAATAAACTCACGGGAAAAATTATCGTCTGCATAATGCTATGTCTATGGAAGGTTTAATTGTGCGTTTTTATGTAATAAATATCTAGACAACCTCTGGTTCTAGAAACTCGAAACACGGACTAAATTTTACGGGGGCTATTCCAAGGTTACCCATAAAATTTCATGAAAATCGGTTCAGCCGTTCTACCGTGATGATGAAACAAACATACAGACAGAAAAACAGACAGGCAGACCTATTTTCAATTTTATTTATATAGATAAACTCTTTATAATTTATCTATTAGAAACGGAGATATAACCATCCAAAGTGTTTGCATTTTCGCAGTGCACCTTTCAGCCTGATATCATTGTTATTCACCTCAGAAATGTCAGTGTGTAGAGAAAGAAACGTATTGCAATATTTACGCACCAATTCACGATGTATCTGTTTCATCCTTTATTGCACAAAGTTACGTTATGTAACTTTATATAAGAAGTTATCCAAGCAAGGAATATTTGCCCTCTATGGATTTCTTGAAGGTTGTCTTATGCAATCTTAAAGGTTGTCTCTGGAATACTTAGACGTTAGTTTTAGTTTTATCTCTGTAATTTGCAATTCATAAACATAATAAGCGTGATGTGATAGTCACAATGCTTCTCCCATCATAAAGTCATAAATGCTGACGTTATAAAGCTTTTAATCCTTATAGAATGTAGTTATTTGATAACTGTAGGATTAATTTTATGTTTATGCGTTATTGAGCGTATTTATGCTCAAAATAGTCCCCTTTATTACTTTCCTTATATACATAATGTATAAGGAAGTATTGTGACGGGGTCGAAAATTCAAATTCAAGTTTTTGACGGGAGAGAACGTTTCAAGCATTCCTGATCAAGAATCAAACATTTTTGAAGTGTTGTCTCTGTGTGTGTGTGTGTGTGAAAGTATGTGTGTGTGTGTGTGTGTCAGTGAGTCTGTGGATACGATAACTGACGAACGAATGGACCGATTCGAATGGAATTTGGTACAAAGCCACAATCCATAAACACTGGAAGCCAATTGTTTTTATACGCAATCGAATGTTCAGAACCCTCCTAAATTTTCGAGTGAAATTTTGAAAAAATTGTCAAAAAATCAAAACCGCTAATAAAGTTACGCAAATAGACATTTCTTATGCAATTTTTTATTAGAAAACGATTGAAATAAACTTTAGAACGCTAACATGAACCGTTCTTGAGATATTGTACAGTTTTCAAAAAAATTATCAAAAAGTTATAAAAAATAAAAAAAATATTTCCTATTGAGAAACATGTTCATTTTTCATATGTAATACCATGCGATAAATTGGGTGACATCATTCTCGTGGATCTAGCTCGTTCCATTCATGAAAATATATACTTTGAGTAATACTTTTGTATTTGAACCCCAATAGTTAATTATCTGCTTTAAGAATGACTTATTTCTCCGTCCATAACGATTTTATCTCTCCGTCCAATTTTGGCGACGAACTTGGCAGAATGTGCGACTTGGCGACATTTTTAATTGCTGCCAAATTAACAAAAATCTCGCCAAATTGATAAAAATGACGCTAAATCATTGAAACTGACGACTAATTGAAGAAAATTCAATATCTTGGAAAGAATATAAGTATCTACTGAAAGAATAACATTTTTTTAACTGTAAAAGTAGAAAATTCATTGCATTATATAAGGAAAGTGGAAAGTCATGTGTTGCCCACATCAGATTTTTTTCTATGTGAAACATCTTAGTGTAGAAACATCTTACGGTATACCTTACAGAGTAAATACGGTAGAGTAAGTACTCTATAATGAGATAAATCTATTAGATCGAGTTATCTATAATGTACTGAGTGAATCTATAAGGTATACTGGTGTCCCAAAAAGATTGAAACGCGCTTTATTTCTTTACCTGTTGGGGATAAGGGGGCAATGTAAATTGCAAAAATGTTAAAAGAAAGGTAGGAAATAAGACTACGTTAATGAAATAGTCCTGCCAATAATTTTCAAAAAGTTACACTTTTTAAATTTTTATACGACCTCCTGAGACAAATTTGGTCAATCAGAATATTTTTATTTTTAATGCAACAAGATCATTAAAAAACTCCGCATATATGTATTTGTAAAATCATCTGAATGGTAGTAAAGGAAAAAATCTGACTTATACCACTTTTCCGTGCCATGTGAAAGGCTGTTTCATGAGTGAATATAGGGATCATAAACAAATTGACGATGGAAATTGTTTAGATCAAAAATACGTTAATATGTGTCAAACTTTTTTATCACAAATGCATCTAAATAAAGCATTACACAGACAGAGATCATATAAAGCAGTGGTACTCACTACGAGGTTGGGTGTCCTATGTATTATCATCCAGTTTTATCTTTTTTGTGATATGTCACAAATTTACATTTTTAAATTGATATATGTTCCCCATTCACAATGTTCATTTCTGAATTAAATATAAATCGCTCAATATTAAAGATACAGATATGTGGGTTTTTTTAATGATCTTGTTGCAATAAAAATAAAAATTTTCTGATTGGCCAAATTTGTCTAAAGGGGTTGTACAACAATTTAAAAAGTGTAACCCTTTGAAAATTAATGAGAGGACTATTTTATTAACGTAGTCTTATTTCCTACCTTACTTTCAACATTTCTGCAATTTAATACTGTTTTACTTTTTGCTATTTTACCCACTTATCTCCAACAGGTAAAGAATTAAAGCGCGTTTCAATATTTTTGGGACACCCTGTAGAGTAAATCTATTATAAGGTATGCCTTACGGTATATCTTATAAATATTCTTATAAATATTTGACTCTATAAGGTATATCTATATAATATAGGTATACCTATATTATATATGTATACCTTATGGAGTAAATACCCTATTCAGTAAGTCTTGAGATATGACTTAGATGAAATGAAAGAGGAAGTATGTAAGAGGAAGTGATCTCATATTGTTACGAATAAGTAGCATAAACCCATTTTTGTAATTTGAAAGTCTAGGTTACTGTACTTGAGCAATGAAATCGGTGGCTTGGGTTATAATTTCAAGAAATATAAATAATTTTGATCAGAGACCGCTTGATATTACCAGTAAAAAAATCATATCTACCGCGATCTAATTGGAATATTTTCAGTATAATTTAAATTTGAAGAAAATATATATATAATAATTCTCTAACGTTTTTCTGTCGTTCAAAACACCGGAGAGACAGAAAGTCGAAATAATTTCCAAATTATCGGATCGACTACGGGACAGGCGGGTTTTAGAATCCTTCGACTTCTTCGATTTTCGATAAAAAAATATCGGATGTGCACAGCACATGACTTTCCCTGTACAATCATATTCACGTTCTCTTTATTCGTCTATGGACGCCAATGACTGCAAAGGGGGATCGAACTGCTTGGGATAGGCTATGTCAAATACCTGACTTTTTGAGAGGGTCTTCGCTTGGTAATGACGCTGTTCCTTTCGTCAGCAAAAGGATAAATTGGGTTTAATTGCACTAAATAACAGCCGTAATTATTTTATGTTACACTGAATTTGAGCTTTTAATTCGATTTTCATTTTTATTTGGTAACTGGACTTATTTTCAAAGGTGGTGTAGAGAAAATGCGAAAAACCAAAAATAGAATGAGAACGGCTAGTCCTAGAGTAATGGAGTTAGTCTTATCTTTTTCGTCGACAAAAATTACGTATAAAATAAGCATGCAATTGATATATTTGAGCATGCGTAGTCTTTTATTTTTAGATTTAACTTTTCTTGCGAGCCATTTCGCAAAAATAAAAATCTGATGTGAGCAACACATGACTTTCCTTATATAATGCAATGAATTTACAATTTTTATAATAAAAAATAGGTTTTTCTATATTGATATATTTGAGCATGCGTAGTCTTTTATTTTTAGATTTAACTTTTCTTGCGAGCCATTTCGCAAAAATAAAAATCTGATGTGAGCAACACATGACTTTCCTTATATAATGCAATGAATTTACAATTTTTATAATAAAAAATAGGTTTCGATTTATATTCTTTATAAGAAATTGAATTTTCGTTAAATAGTCGTCATTTTCACTGATTTAGTGTCATTTTTATCCATTTGGCGAGATTTCCGTTAATTTGGCAAAATTAAAAAAAGTCGCCAAATTGGCGACATTCCGCCAAATTCGGCGCCAAAATCTCGCCAAGCGTTATGAACAGAGAAATAAGTTATTCTTATGGCAGATAAATAACTATTGGCGTTCAAGTACAAAAGTTTTACTCAAAGTATCTTTTCTCATGAAAGGAACGATCTAGATCCACGAGAATGATGTCACCCAATTTATCGCATGATATTACATATGAAAAGTCAACATGTTTCTCAACAATTAATATATTTTTTTTTTGAATTTATGGGATTTTTTGATAAATTTATTTAAAAAATGTGCAATATCAAGAGAACGGTTCATGCTAGCGTTCTAATGTTTACGTCAATCGTTTTCTAAGAAAAAATTACATTGAAAATGTCTATTTGCATAACTTTATTAAAGGTTTTGACTTTTTGATGATTTTTTCAAAATTTCACTCCACAATTTAGGGGGCTTCTGAACATTCGATTACGTTTAAAAATAATAGTCTTCCAGTATTAATGGATTGTGATTTTTGTACCAAATTTCGTTCGAATCGGTCCATTTGTTCGTCAGTTATCGACTCCACAAACTCAAACTCACACACACACACACACACACACACACACACACACAGACATCACTTCAAAAATGTTTGATTCGTGATCAGGGATGCTTGAAACGTGCTCTCCCGTTGAAAACTCGAATTCGAATTTTCTACCCCGTCACAATACTTCCCTTATACATTATATATATATAAGGAAAGCATAAAGGCCGGTTCTCCTTTTCCGAATCGTAGCTAAATCTAATCAGCACTATGTTAATCTAGAAATGATTTATCTACAAAATTTTGTGCAATTTTGTTCATTAGTTTTTCAGCTAAAGTGGATGCAGGCAATTTTAGCGGGCCATTTCGCAAAAGAAGGCAGGTTCATTTATTAATAATCGTATCAAAATCTAATCAACACCAGAGTCACCCACACGAGACAATTTGAGTTTAATTGAAACAAATAACACTAAATTTGCATTTTTAATTCAATTTTTTTTTTATTTGGTAATTGGACATTTTTATAAAAGTGGCATAACTAAATGCAAAAAATCTCAAATATCTCGAGAACGGTTAGTCGTAGAGTAATAGAGTTGTTCTTATTCTTTTCCTCATCAAAAATTGATATATTTGATATATTTCCTCATCAATTAATTGATATATTTGAACATACGTAGCTTTTTTTTTAGATTTTGGCAATTTTTGAGGGCCATTTCGTAAAAAAAGGCAGGTTGTTCATTTTCAAATAATACCAAAATCTAATCAGCACCAGAGTATCCCACAAGTAACCTATCTACCAAATTTTATAACATTCCGTCAATTAGTTTTTCAGTTAGAGTGGATACAAAATATGCACAGACACACAGATGCCTCGCTAAAAAGTGTTTTTTCTTGTTCTAGAGGTCCCAAAACGTGTAAAACCCTCAAAAACTCGAGTTGCGATTTTCGGCATGATACCAATATTTTCCCTACACATTGCCATGTCTTGCAGGGAAAAGAGCGAGGTCCATTGTTCTTGAAACAGTTATGTTTTGTTAGGGAATCGTATAAAATTTTGTTTTGTTACTTAGGGTCTATGAGGTCGTAAATCAATTGCTTTTGTTACGGAGATCGTATATTAATTTTTTTTTCTTAGGGAGTTTATGGTTTTGAATAATATTGATCGGAATTTTAGGAACAGAAATTTTATGAGCTGAAAGATGCAAGCTGGCGAATGGGAAAGTATATTACTTTCCCTGCAATACATGGTAATGTATAGGGGAATTACTAGAATCATGCCAAAAATCGCAACTCGAGTTTTCGACGGTTCTACACATCTCATGCATCCACTCTAACTCAAATACTAATTCCCCAAATTTCACAAAAATAGGTAGATAAGTCATAGGATACCCTGGTGCTGATTAGATTTTAGTATAATTCGGAAAAGAACAACCTGCCTTTTTTTACGAAATGGTCCGCAAAAATCGCAAAAATCTGAAAAAAAGAAAGACTACGTATGCTGAAATGTATCCAATAAATGCTTGTTTTACACGTAATTTTCGACGAGGAAAATAATAAGATCAACTCCAATACTCTAAGACTAGCCGTTCTCGAGATATTTGAGATTTTTCGCATTTTTGTTAAGCCGCCATTCGAAAAATATGCAATTACCAAATAAAAACAAAAATTGAATAAAAAATGCAAATTTCGTGTTATTTTGTGCAATTAAACTCAATTTATTGTATTATTAAAGACATAAAGTAAAAATGAATTTGAATCTGCAGGGAAAGTCATGTGCTGCCCACATCAGATTTTTTTACTTATTTTTACACAGTTCCTTACATGATGAGCTTAATGTTCAGTTAATTCACTAATAATTTGCAAATGTTACATCCTAAAAAGTTTCTGCAAATTTATAGAACTTTTTACATATAATTTCCCTTTATTACTTCCCCTATATACATAATATAATGTATATAATAAAAGTATTGTGATGGAGTCGAAAATTCGAATTCGAGTTTTCAGCGGAAGAGAATGTTTCAAGCACACCTGAACTCGAATCGAGTTCAATAGAGTTGATGTATGTGTGTGTATTTATTATAGTGTGTGTATGATAGTGTGTATTATGTATGTTAATGTATGTGTCCACGGGTTTATGGATGAGATATCTTACGAAAAATTGCAGCATTCCGAACAATATTTGTTAAAAACATTACGATCCGTGAATACTGAAACTCTATAGATTTTGACTCTTTTTTTCGAATGATCAAATTTTCGAATGAAATTTTGAAAAATATCATTAAAATTTTAGAATTTTCAATAATGTTACATAATACCATTTACTGTAATTTTTGAATAGAAAATGAATGACAAAGTTTACAATGCTAGCATGAACCTTTCTCGAGATATCGAACAATCTTCGTCAAAGGGTGACAGTAATATGTGAGTGATACTTTTATACTTTTTGATCGATTCATTTTGCAATAAAATTATGAAAAAAATAATATTTTTTAATTACAAATGAAATTTATGGAAAAATATTTAATTATTAAATTTATTGATAAATATTCCATTAAAACAAAAAATAAATAAATAAATAATTCAAATAATCGTATAAATGTAAAACGGAATATTGAAATAAGGTCTAGCATAATTAATTACTTAAACTAAAGTACACAAAATTTGAAAATAATCAAAGTGCTGTCGGAATGTAAAAAAAAATATTTTTCCAAAGTATATTGATGACATTTCAATTAAATTGATTTTTGTGTATTCTATAATGACGATGCATGGTTTACGATAATAATTTGTTTTATAATGAAAATTTCTTGTTTTAAAAACAAGCGATAAATTGATGTTATCATATCCAAGAAAAATATCGAAAGTATACTTGTGATTTGATATTTTAATAAATTCCATTGAGTGTTCAGGTTTGTTATTTTATATTAATTAGAAGTGATATTTCTTTGTAAATTACCAGTAATTGGTTTTAGTTAATTACTAGCTTCTGAAATGAAACTTCGAGGTAAGTCTTGTAGATTTTTACCACTATAATTAATTTATTCTGATGTGGATTCTTGATCTGGACCATTTCAAAAGAATCCTTACACATTTTACACACTATTTCTCTATGGCCAACGGCTCCACCGTGCGAAAAACACCGGTTTTCGTTAGATAACCGAAGTCATGCAGCATCGGGCGCAATTAGTACTTGGGTGGGTGACCACCTGGGAACACCGCGTGCTGTTGGCACGTTTCGGGCGCGGCAGCCCGGTGGTTTGCGCGCTGGATTTGCACGCTGCCATAACTGCCGCCGTGTTCATGCGGAGTATGATCACGTTAAACATGAGGGTCGGTAAGTCCTTCCGAGAGGTTGATGGTAGGGGAAGAAGGGTACGATACCTGTGGATGCCTTCCCCACTAGGTTCCGGTCTAAATTGAGTGGCACTTCCCGGTCGTCCAAACGGTTACCTTACACCTTTCTGGTAGGGAAATGAGACTTCCCGGTCTGGTAGGGAAATGGCACTTCCCGGTCGTCCAAACGGTTACCTTACACCTTTCTGGTAGGGAAATGAGACTGCGGATAAGTACGCCAAACTTGCTACCTCCTCGGGTTCTCCCTTTTCCCTTCCCTTCCCGTTTTCCCTCCTTAAAAAATTTTGTAAACAAAATATTTCTCATCATTGGCAAATCTTTCTTAACTCTTATATTTCCCCCCGGACTCATGATCCGGCCCGGATTTCTTCCTTCCTCCCTCTGGTCAATCCCTCTCTCCAAATTACTAACAAATATTTAATATATTTTTTAACTGGGCATGGCCCATTTCTAGATTATCTCCATTATTTTAAACATAAATCCACCTCTTGTTGCACCTGCGGTTCTTTCGGCGATGCCGACCATTTTGTTTTTTCTTGTCCCCATACAAAAAATTTTCATCTTACAAAACCCTCCCCTGCCAATTGCGCAGCCTGGTTCTCGAGAGTCAGTTCAAATAAATCTTCTATAGATAAAATTAAAAACTGTGTTCTCATTGCTAGAGACATCTCTAATCAAATTTCCTGATCAGCTTGTGAGCCTCTCCCTTTTCGCCCTTTTGGTCGGTGGTCCCCTGTTGTCCTTTTCCCTGGAGGTGTTACCCTCTCTTTGTTTGGTTGCCTTGTTTTGTCTGTGTTTTGTTTTTGTCTTTGTTTTGTCTGTGTTTTGCTGTGTTTTGATTGTGCCCCGTTTGTTGCTGTTTGTCTTGGTTTAGTTTTTGTTTTTGTCTTCGTTGTTGTTTTTGTTGTATTATTTCTCATTGTGCACCAGTTGAAGTAACAATTGTTCAAGAATTATTGTAATCCGTTTTAATGTGTCTTTCACTGTTTAAACTTTATATTGTTTCAAAATGTGAAACATATTATGTAAACTCTCCTGTAAATTTTTGATTCTCAAAATAAACGTTGCTGGACCGTCGGACGAAAGCCATGGAAGTTGGGAGTTGGTTTCGGCTAACTCCTTCCCGGCCGTCCAAATGGATGCTCAAGTCCTTGTTGACGAGCCGGACGGCCTGGGTTTTCAACACCTTTCTGGTAGGTCGGACGGTCTGGGTCTCAACAACAACATCAATATTTCTCTATATCTTCTTAAATAATAAAAGGCAATGTCTGTGTGTGTGTGTGTGTGTCTGTCTGTCTGTCTTATACACTATACGTTTCGCGACCGCGCGTCGGAGAGCTACGAAATTTGGCAATCGGAGACCCGGGGGGGAGGGAAGGGGACACGTGAAAACCGATTTTTAAAATTTTAATTATTTTTTTATTTATTTAATGTTTTATGCGATTTCGACCTTTTTTTGCCCTTTTTGCCCTTTTTTCTCCACGATCCAGACGTCGTAGAAAAAAACAACTCACACCATCGGAAAGAGCAGACAATTGGGAGTAAAAATATATCAATTTCAAATCTGAATTTCGATTTCTAATACTTTTTAAAGATTTTAAAACAAAACTCACTTTTGGCTCAAAAAAACGATTTTTGGTTTTTAAATTCTCGCATAGTAAAAAGTACTCATAATTTCGACTAATAATTTACATTTTTAGAAAGGTCAAACATCTGGCATTCTTACAAGTCCAATCTGGTCAGGAAATATTCCGTATTGCCCACAGGATCGGGATTTTAAAAGTTTCCGAATTTCAATTTCTTGGCGTTCCGCTCGGCGTGCCGCTTAATTTCTCCCCCGCTGAAGTGGGGAAGGTGGTGGGTGGGGACGTCAAGGTGAAGGTGACGTCACGGTTCTGTATATGCATAGCGATGGGTGGGACAATAAGAAACCGAATTAGTTTTTACTTTCCGTTTCCCGCGCTTCCGATTTTAAATGAAATAAGAGCTTAACATATGCACTGTAGAAATTATTATATTTATATTTTAAATGATGGAACGATATGGATTTTTTAAATGGATATTTTAATTTTATGGATATTTTAAATGATGGAACGATGGATATTTTAATTTTATGGATATTTTAAATGATGGAACGATGGATATTTAAATTTTATGGATATTTTAAATGATGGAACAATGGAATGAGGATGATGGAATTAAGAGCTTAGAGAGCATATGGTCATTTTAAATTGTAAATTAGCGCGCGGGAAGTTAGCGGTAGGCCCGGGTACGATTCCCGCCACTGCCAAAACTGCCGAAGTGTTCACGCGGAATACGATCACGTTAAACATGTGGGCCCGTAAGTCCTTCCGAGAGGTTGGTGGTAGGGGAAGGAGGGTACGGTCCCTGTGGATGCCTCCTTCACAGGGTTCCCGTCTAAATTGGGTGAATATAAAGAAAGTTGCGGAGGGCGAGGCAGCCCAGTGGTTAGCGCTCAGGAATTGCACTCGGTAGGCCCGGGTTCGATTCCCGCCACTTCCAAAACTGCCGCCGTGTTCACGCGGAGTACGATCACGATAAACATGTGGGTCCGGAAGTCCTTCCGGTGAAGGTGGTGGGTGGGGACGTCAAGGTGGAGGTGACGTCACGGTTCTGAATAGAGCTCCTTTGCTCTATATTTATATTTATATTTTATATGATGGGACGATCTGGATTTTTTAAATGTATATTTTAACTTTTGGATATTTTAAATGGATATTTTAATTTTATGGATATTTTAAATGATGGAACAATGAAACAATGGAATGAGGATGATGGAATTAAGCATATGGTCATTTTAAATTGCAAATTAGCGCGCGGGAAGTTAGCGGTAGGCCCGGGTTCGATTCCCGCCACTGCCAAAACTGCCGCCGTGTTTACGTGGAATACGATCACGTTAAATATGTGGGTCCGTAAGTCCTTCCGAGAGGTTGGTGGTAGGGGAAGGAGGATACGGCCCCTGTGGATGCCTCCCCCACTGGGTTCCCGTCTAAATTGGGTGAATATGTAGAAAGTTATGGAGATTGTCGCGGAGGGCGCGGCAGCCCAGTGATTAGCGCGCGGGAATTGCACTCTGTAGGCCCGGGTTCGATTCCCGCCACTGCCAAAACTTACGCCACGTTCACGCAGAGTACGATCACGTTAAACATGTGGGTTCGTGAGTCCTTCCGAGAGGTTGGTGGTAGGGGAAGGAGGGTACGGTCTAAATTGGGTGAATAAAAGAAAGTTATGGAGATTGTCGCGGAGGGCGAAGTAGCCCAGTGGTTAGCGCGCGGGAATTGCACGCGGTAGGCCCGGGTTCGATTTCCGCCACTGACATGGAGTACGATCACGTTAAACATATGGGTCCGTATGTTTTTCCGAGAGGTTGGTGGTAGGGGAAGGAGGGTACGTTCCCTGTGGATGCCTCCCCCACTGGGTTCCGGTCTAAATTGGGTGGCACATCCTGGCCGTCCAACCAGTTACCTTACACCTTTCTGGTAGGTCACGCCAACGAGTTTGCCACAGTTGGAATTTGCCACGATCAGCATTTTCAAGGGTTGCGAACAGGCTGGTCGCCAAAGGCGGCTAGCGGAGGGTGAAGTACCCCAGTGGTTAGTGCGCGGGATTTGCACTTGATAGGCCCGGGTTCGATTCCCAAAATTGCCGAATAAAAATAAAGTTATGGAGATTGTCGCGGATGGCACGGTAGCCCAGTGGTTAGCGCGCGGGAATTTCACTCGGTAGGCCCGGGTTCGATTCCCGCCATTGCCAAAACTGCAGCCGTGTTCACGCGGAGTACGATCACGTTAAACGTGTGGGACTGCAAGTCCTTCTGAGAGGTTTGTGGTAGGTGAAGGAGGGTACGGTCTCTTTGGATGCCTCCCCCATTGGGTTCCGGTCTAAATTGTGTGGCACTTCCTGGCCTTCCAAGCAGTTACCTTACACCTTTCTGGTAGGTCGCGCCAACGAGTTTGCCACGGTCAGAATTTTCAAGGGTAGCGAACAGGCTGGTCGCCAAAGGCGGCTAGTAAATAATAAAAGGCAATGTCTGTGCGTGTGTGTGTGTGTGTGTCTGTCTGTCTTATACACTATACGTTTCGCGACCGCGCGTCGGAGAGCTACGAAATTTGGCAATCGGAGACCCGGGGGGGAGGGAAGGGGACACATGAAAACCGATTTTCAAAATTTTAATTATTTTTTTATTTATTTAATGTTTTATGCGATTTCGACCGTTTTTTGCCCTTTTTTCTCCACGATCCAGACATCGTAGAAAAAAATAAATCACACCATCGGAAAGAGCAGAGAATTTCGAGTAAAAATATATCAATTTCAAATCTGAATTTCGATTTCTAATATTTTTTAAAGATTTTAAAACAAAACTCACTTTTGGCTCAAAAAATCAATTTTTTGTTTTTAAATTCTCGCATCGTGAAAAGTACTCATAATTTCGACTAATAATTTACATTTTTAGAAAGCTGAAATATCTGGCATTCTTACAAGTCTAATGTGGTCCAGAAATAATGAAAATTGCCTTCAGGATGGCAATTTTAAAGACGCCATGATTTTAAATTTCTCGGCGTTCCGTTCGTTTCTCCCCCGCTGAAGCAGGGAAGGTGGTGGGTGGGGACGTCAAGGTGGAGGTGACGTCACGGTTCTGAATAGAGCGCCTTTGCTCTATATAAATTATTATATTTATATTTTAAATGATGGGACGATCTGGATTTTTTAAATGTATATTTTAACTTTTGGATATTTTAAATGGATATTTTAATTTTATGGATATTTTAAATGATAGAACAATGAAACAATGGAATGAGGATGATGGAATTAAGCATATGGTCATTTTAAATTGCAAATTAGCGCGCGGGAAGTTAGCGGTAGGCCCGGGTTCGATTCCCGCCACTGCCAAAACTGCCGCCGTGTTTACGTGGAATACGATCACGTTAAATATGTGGGTCCGTAAGTCCTTCCGAGAG
Source organism: Amaurobius ferox (assembly GCA_951213105.1). Lineage (NCBI taxonomy): Eukaryota > Metazoa > Arthropoda > Arachnida > Araneae > Amaurobiidae > Amaurobius > Amaurobius ferox. The sequence goes on along the minus strand of OX578147.1, from coordinate 51,373,882 downwards.
GTTGGTGGTAGGGGAAGGAGGATACGGCCCCTGTGGATGCCTCCCCCACTGGGTTCCCGTCTAAATTGGGTGAATATGTAGAAAGTTATGGAGATTGTCGCGGAGGGCGCGGCAGCCCAGTGGTTAGCGCGCGGGAATTGCACTCAGTAGGCCCGGGTTCGATTCCCGCCACTGCCAAAACTAACGCCACGTTCACGCAGAGTACGATCACGTTAAACATGTGGGTTCGTGAGTCCTTCCGAGAGGTTGGTGGTAGGGGAAGGAGGGTACGGTCTAAATTGGGTGAATAAAAAGAAAGTTATGGAGATTGTCGCGGAGGGCGAAGTAGCCCAGTGGTTAGCGCGCGGGAATTGCACGCTGTAGGCCCGGTTTCGATTTCAGCCACTGACATGGAGTACGATCACGTTAAACATATGGGTCCGTATGTTTTTCCGAGAGGTTGGTGGTAGGGGAAGGAGGGTACGTTCCCTGTCTTATACACTATACGTTTCGCGACCGCGCGTCGGAGAGCTACGAAATTTGGCAATCGGAGACCTGGGGGGGAGGGAAGGGGACACGTGAAAAACCGATTTTCAAAATTCTAATTATTTTTTTATTTATTTAATGTTTTATGCGATTTCGACCTTTTTTTGCCCTTTTTGCCCTTTTTTCTCCACGATCCAGACGTCGTAGAAAAAAACAACTCACACCATCGGAAAGAGCAGACAATTACGAGTAAAAATATATCAATTTCAAATCTCCATTTCGATTTCTAATATTTTTTAAAGATTTTAAAACAAAAGTCACTTTTGGCTCAAAAAAACGATTTTTGGTTTTTAAATTCTCGCATAGTAAAAAGTACTCATAATTTCGACTAATAATTTACATTTTTAGAAAGCTGAAATATCTGGCATTATTACAAGTCTAATCTGGTCCAGAAATAATGAAAATTGCCTTCAGGATCGCAATTTTAAAGACGTGATGATTTTAAATTTCTCTGCGTTCCGTTCGTTTCTCCCCCGCTGAAGCAGGGAAGGTGGTGGGTGGGGACGTCAAGGTGGAGGTGACGTCACGGTTCTGAATAGAGCACCTTTGCTCTATATAAATTATTATATTTATATTTTAAATGATGGGACGATCTGGATTTTTTAAATGTATATTTTAACTTTTGGATATTTTAAATGGATATTTTAATTTTATGGATATTTTAAATGATGGAACAATGAAACAATGGAATGAGGATGATGGAATTAAGCATATGGTCATTTTAAATTGCAAATTAGCGCGCGGGAAGTTAGCGGTAGGCCCGGGTTCGATTCCCGCCACTGCCAAAACTGCCGCCGTGTTTACGTGGAATACGATCACGTTAAATATGAGGGTCCGTAAGTCCTTCCGAGAGGTTGGTGGTAGGGGAAGGAGGATACGGCCCCTGTGGATGCCTCCCCCACTGGGTTCCCGTCTAAATTGGGTGAATATGTAGAAAGTTATGGAGATTGTCGCGGAGGGCGCGGCAGCCCAGTGGTTAGCGCGCGGGAATTGCACTCAGTAGGCCCGGGTTCGATTCCCGCCACTGCCAAAACTTACGCCACGTTCACGCAGAGTACGATCACGTTAAACATGTGGGTTCGTGAGTCCTTCCGAGAGGTTGGTGGTAGGGGAAGGAGGGTACGGTCTAAATTGGGTGAATAAAAAGAAAGTTATGGAGATTGTCGCGGAGGGCGAAGTAGCCCAGTGGTTAGAGCGCGGGAATTGCACGCGTTAGGCCCGGGTTCGATTTCCGCCACTGACATGGAGTACGATCACGTTAAACATATGGGTCCGTATGTTTTTCCGAGAGGTTGGTGGTAGGGGAAGGAGGGTACGTTCCCTGTGGATGCCTCCCCCACTGGGTTCCGGTCTAAATTGGGTGGCACATCCTGGCCGTCCAACCAGTTACCAGGCCCGGGTTCGATTCCCAAAATTGCCGCCGTGTTTACGCGGAGTACGAGCACGTTAAACATGTGGGTCCGTGAGTCCTTCCGAGAAGTTGGTGGTAGGGGAAGGAGGGTACGGTCTAAATTGGATGAATAAAAAGAAAGTTATGGAGATTGTCGCGTAGGGCAAAGTAGCCCAATGGTTAGCGCGCGGAAATTGCACTCGGTAGGCCCGGGTTCGATTCCCAAAATTGCCGCCGTGTTTACGCGGAGTACGATCACGTTAAACATGTGGGTCTGTAAGTCCTTCCGAGAGGTTGGTGGTAGGGGAAGAAGGGTACGGTCCCTGTGGATGCTTCTCCCACTTGGTTCCGGTCTAAATTGGGTGAATAAAAAATAAGTTATGAAGAATATCGCGGAGGGTGAAGTACCCCAGTGGTTAGTGCGCGGGATTTGCACTTGGTAGGCCCGGGTTCGATTCCCAAAATTGCCGAATAAAAATAAAGTTATGGAGATTGTCGCGGATGGCACGGTAGCCCAGTGGTTAGCGCGCGGGAATTTCTCTCGGTAGGCCCGGGTTCGATTCCCGCCATTGCCAAAACTGCAGCCGTGTTCACGCGGAGTACGATCACGTTAAACGTGTGGGACTGCAAGTCCTTCCGAGAGGTTTGTGGTAGGGGAAGGAGGGTACGGTCTCTTTGGATGCCTCCCCCATTGGGTTCCGGTCTAAATTGTGTGGCACTTCCTGGCCTTCCAAGCAGTTACCTTACACCTTTCTGGTAGGTCGCGCCAACGAGTTTGCCACGGTCAGAATTTTCAAGGGTAGCGAACAGGCTGGTCGCCAAAGGCGGCTAGTAAATAATAAAAGGCAATGTCTGTGTGACACTATGCGTTTCGCGACCGAGCGTCGGAGAGCTACGAAATTTGGCAATCGGAGCCCCGGGGGGGGGGGGGAGGGACACATGAAAACCGATTTTTAAAATCTTAATTTTTTTTTTTTTGTTGTTATTTAGTGTTTTATGCGATTTCAACCATTTTTTGCCCCTTTTTTCTCCACGATCCAGACATCGTAGAAAAAAAAATCACACCACCGGAGAGAGCAGACAATTTCGAGTAAAAATATATCAATTTTAAATCTCAATTTCGATTTCTAATATTTATTAAAAATTTTAAAACAAAAGTCACTTTTGCCTCAAAAAAACGACTTTTGGTTTTTAAAATCTCGCATAGCAAAAAGTACTCATAATTTCGACTAATAATTTACATGTTTAGGAAGCTCAAACATCTAGCTTTCTTACAAGCCCAATCTGGTCAAGAAATAATTAAAATTGGCCGCTGGATCGAAATTTTAATGAAGTCATGATTTTAAAATTGATCGACGGGCGAAAGAAGTTCCCATTTCCCATCGCCCGTTTACCCCAGGCACGCGTTTCAATGGCGTCGGTTTGTGTCTAGGGGACGTCACCATGTTCACGCGGAGTACGATTACGTTAAACATGTGGGTCCGTAAGTCCTTCCGAGAGGTTGATGGTAGGGGAAGGAGGGTACGGTCCCTGTGGATGCCTCCCCCACTGGGTTCCGGTCTAAATCAGGTGGCACTTCCTGGCCGTCCATATAGTTACCTTACACCTTTCTGGTAGGTCGCGACAGCGAGTTTGCCACTGTCAGAATTGTCAAGGGTAGCGAACAGGCTGGTCGCCAAAGGCGGCTAGTGCATAATATAATGTATAGTGAAAGTTTTGCAACAGGGTCGAAAATTCGAATACGAGTTTTCGGCGGAAGAGTATGTTTCACGCATCCCTGATCACGAATTGAATATTTCTGAGGTGATGTATGTGTGTATGAGTGTGTGTGTGTGTGTGGTTGTATGTATGTGTATTTATTATAGTGTGTGTGTATGTATGTTAGTGTATATGTATGATAGTGTGTATGTATGATAGTGTGTACGTATGTTAATGTAAGCAAGTGTATGGATGAGATACTTCGCGAAAAAATGCAGAGTTTCTAACACTATTTGTTAAAAATTTTGCGATTGGTAAATACTGGAACTCTATTGGATTTTAAACTCAATGGAATGTTTGGAAGACACCTAAATTTTCGAATGAAATTTTGAAAATTATCATTAAAAATTTAGAACCTTCAACAATGATACATAATATCATGTACTGTGATTTTTGAATGGAAAATTGAATGACAAACTTTAGAATGCTAACACGAACCGTTCTCGAGACATCGATCGTTATCCAAAAAAATGTATCAGGAAATTACATGAAATAAATATTAACTATCGTAAAATATGTTCACTTTTCATGTGCAATATGATGTGACAAATTTGTTAACACTAGTCTCAGGGATGTAGTTCGTTCCATTCACGAGAGAAGATACTTTGCGTAATTCTTTATCTATTTTAACTTTCAACTATTCGCCAGTAGTCATTTATTTATATGTAAGAAAGGTCCTTCCCTCCGTCTGTCTGTAACGCTTGGCGATACATGTTGCGAGCTTAGCGACTTATTTGGCGAAACATCTCCAACTTGACGACTGATTATAACAGTGCTAAATTTACAAAATATCACTAAAATTGCAAACACGGCGTTAAGTTAATTAATATGACTCCAAATTGATGAAATATTATTATCTTTTAATATATGAACTGCACTGTTTTTTGCAGGTGTACTTACTGGTGTCAAAGGCCCAGACCATCCGACTCGTCCTAGGACTTAGAGCACTATTGTGGGTGGCCGGGGTACTTACTGGTGTGAATTGGCAGGTTAGAATTGGACGAAATATAAGTTAATTGGGTACTTCAAAAAAGTTTTACGTATTGTCACCAGAAAATTTGATCATCCAAATGTACAATTCTACTCTAAAAACATTGCGCCATGGATCTTACACATAATTTTTGCACTGGGAAAGAAGTAAATTCATTGCATTATGCAGGGTAAGTCATGTTCACATACACATCTAGTAAGTTGACTCTAGTAAGTTGACTCCTTTCACTAGTCATTTATTATTTTCTCATGATTCACACTAGGTAAATCATGCTTTGGATAAAGTTGAAATATCATGAAATATCATATTTAGATCGTATTGAAAATATCATAAATTTTATGTGTTTTTTTTTAATCAGATTATCAAACTTTTCATTATTATTAAACATTGCATACATTCTGAATACACAAGCAAATTGCGGCCATCAAAATGTGTGTGGCAAATATATTTTTAAAAATTATTTAAAAATATATTTAAAGTCATGTGTAAATTTCATATTTAAAAATATATTTAAAATCATGTGTCAAAAAATTATTAAAAGTCATGAGTTGCCATATCAGATTTTTTACTTTCCCTGCAATACATGGTAATATATAGGGAAAGTTTTGGAATCGTGCCGAAAATCGCAAGTCGAGTTTTCGAAGGATCTACAGGTTTGAGAAAAAAACGTCACGAAAAAAACTATTTTCGTGAAAAAAACTATTTTCTGACGTCTCCGTGTGTATCTGTCAGTCTGTCGGTCTGTCTATCAAATTTGGTAGGTAAGTACCTTGTGGGTGACCCTAGTGCTGATTAGATTTTTGTACGATTCGAAATAAAAGAACCTGCCTTTTTTTCTTTCTGCGAAATGGCTTGCAAAACTTGCCTGTCTCGATTCTAGCTGAAAAACTAGTAAACCAATTTTCACAAAATTTGGTAGATAAATCTTTTGTAAGTTAACCTGGTGCGGATTAGATTTTGGTATGATTCGGGAAAAAAATAACCTGACTTTTTTTGCGAAATTGCCCGCAAAATCGTTAAATCTAAATATAAAGTACTATATATATATATATAAGCTCTATATCGATTAAATGCTTATTTTAAACGTAATTTTTGACAATAATAAGAAAGCGACCAACTCCATTACTCTAGGGCTAGCCGTTCTCGAGATATTTTAGTTTTTTCGCTACGTCACTTTTGAAAATAATGAAAACGAAAACTGAATTAACGAAAACTTAATTAAGTGCAAATTCAGTGTAATTTAAAATAATTATGTGTGTTATTTTGTGCAATTAAACTCAATGAATTAATGAAGAAATAAAGAGAACGTGGATATGAGTCTGCAGTAAAAGTCATGTACTGTCCACATCATTTCATCTTATTACTTTCCCTGCAATACATGGTAATGTATAGGGAAAGTATTGGAATCATGCCGAAACTGGCAACTATTGTTTTCGACGGATCAACAAACTTTAGGACCTCTAGAATACGAAAAGACAATTTTTAGCGTCACGTCTGTGTGTGTGTCTCTGTGTGTCCAATATATGTACAATGTATCTATCCACTCTAACTCAAAAACAATTGGACCATATTTCATAAAATTTGGTTCAATACGACGACTTGTGCGTGACCTTGGTGCTGATTAGTTTTGGGTACGATTTCGTATAAAAAACTCACCTTTTTTTTACAAAATGGCCCGCAAAAATGGACTGTATCTACTCTAGCTAAAAAATTAATAGATCAAATTTTCGCAAAATTTGGTAGGTAAGTCACTTGTGGGCAATCCTGATGCTGATTAAATTTTGGTACGATTCGGAAAAATAATAACGTATGTTTAAATACGTATGTTCAAATATATCAATTAAATGCCTGTTTTATACGTGATTTTTAACGATAAAAATAATAAGACACCAACCCCATTACTCTAGGGCTAGCCGTTCTCAATATATTTCAGTGTTTTCGCAATTTCGCTACGCCACCTTTCAAAATAAGTCTAGTTACCAAATGGGTACGAAAATTGAATTGAAAGTGCAAATTCAGTGTACTTTTAAATAATAATGACTTATTTTGGGCAATTACACTCAATATAATGAATTATTGGAGAAATAAAGAGAACGTGAATATGAGTCTTCAGTCATGTGCTGCCCACAAGTCCTGTGCTGCCCAGTCATTTTTTCTTATTTTGTCTTGTATATTTTCTGTTGTCATAAGCATGTTGCTAAAGGATGGACTGGACATTGAGTTTTCATGAACTTTATTATAAATGAATATATTTACAAAATGATATAATGATCCATTCCATTTACAAAATACAATAAAATACACAAATACACATTCACAAGTTGTAAATTACATGGAAGTACATTTTTCCAACACAAATACGTTTTAAATATTGCAAAAATATTCTCACACAGGTAAATATTTTCATCTTTTCCCTTCCACTTTACAAAATATCACTCATTGCTTCTGAAAACATTGTAGCCATATTTTGATTTATTTTACATAAGCTTAGTATCAAGAGAAATTTCGGAAGACATGACAGGAATATTCTATCTATAATTTTGTATCGTTTTAAAATATTTAAGATCATTTGAGATTTATTTTTTGAAAATTTCAAATGAATTTCTGCATACGCATTTTCGTTTTATTCATTTACTCAGGAGTTATAAGACATAAGTCAACCTGTTGTGTTCGCACTATGATTTTTAAACTGTCATAAGCTAAGTAAAAGTCATATCAAAGACTCTTTTACAGCAAATCTGTAAATGCCATAAACGACAGCCTTCATCCGCAACCCCCTCAGTTTATTTTCAAATTTTATTATTTTCGAAATTTATTAAATAATTTTTTATAATTGCAAATTGCAATATATGGTGGTAATTTTTTTTTAAATATGGTAAATTGAATATTTGTGTATGAAAATTAGCAATTTGATTCGGATAAGAACTTTACAAGCATTTGTTCTGTGTCCAAATCAAAGGGGATTTTTATCACTTCTAAATGCATATTTTTATCCATGTATTGACTTGTGTCTTAGACGGAAAATACATGTCGCATCAGAGGTGGATTTATAGACACTCAGATTGTGCCCCTGTAGATGTGAAGGACACCAAAATCCTTTGCTTTATAGCAAAATGAATGGTCGTGACTTCTAACCGGTAATGACTCCAAACCGGATGGAAAGTCAGCAGAATGTTTGAGATCGTACGGTAGGAATTTTATTCTTATTGAAAACCATAGTGCGAACTTTGAGCAACTGTTTTACTGGAGGTATGTATAAATAAAGATGTGTGATCAAGTCTATCGAAAAGTCCCTGAAGATTTAGTCGACTTTCATCAAGTCTTTGTCAAGAGCTTCTTTCCTCATCTGCTCGTTTTTCTGCATTTCTGCCAAGTACTTCTTGCTCTTGTTCTTCATGGCAATCTCCTCAAAGTAGGTCTTCCTGTAGAAGTTGTAAAACATGCCCAAAAACAAAATGGCGTGGAACATGATGATGTAAGCGAATACAGGTTGAAATCCGCAGTCGTAGAAGATAGGTACAGCTGCATGGACGGTGGCAATGATGAACTGAATCTGGAATGGTAAAAGATAACAGTAATAGCTTAATGATTAAATACTGTAAAGATTGAAACTATCCATTTCTAGATTTTTATCTTCTTGATGGTATGTTTCTTCTTTTGAGAAGTAGAGGAGTATGAAAATTTGTATAAATAGTATCGTAACTTGATGGATTGGCAACGCAGCGCTCTGGCTTCTGCTAGGAGTGTATGACTGCCGTTTCCACAAAAAGAAATTGCATTGTAAAGTAGCTATTGCTTCACGCTGATCTGAATAAAATTAAGTGATATTGTTTAACATATCTCGTATTAACCCCCAATTAAAAATCTTAGTTAACAATTTCGGCTTACTATCTTAATAAGCTAACATGGAATTGATAAGTTCTAACTTTAAATGTAAAATGAAAAAAAAAATCCCGTTAGTACAAGGGATAAAAATTCGTCTGGGGCCATCCGGAGATAATTTATTCGATTGGCTACTAAAACAATAGTTTTTTTTAACACTAGGTTTGCTAACTATACTTTCATTAATATATGGTGATTTACAGGCATTTAATTAAATATCTTAAATGATCGTTGAGGCAAATTATAATCATGGTTTTGGGACTAACAAATAATAACAAACAATAAATTCTCATCTGTTTTAGTTTTATCTAGCTATTTCCTTTTTATCCATTCACAGTTGCTAATTTACAAGCTGATAAGGCTATAGTTTAAATATCGGCTTCTATATCATATGCAAAAAGAAAATATTATACAGATAATGTATAATTACAGAAAATTAAAAGCAAATAATAAATCTTTTTCTTTTTTTTTTTATTTGTAATCGATACAAACTAAAATACATTGTTTGAAAATCATCTATACTACCGATGATAAACGATGAAACTTACCATTTGCAACTGAGTTAGGTATTTCTTCCACCACAGGTACTTCTGCATATGAGGACCAAGAGCAGCTAGGCAATAGTAACTGTACATAATCATATGAATGAAGCAGTTGATGAACGGGAAGAATGCATTATGGCCACCTAAAAATAAACAATCGATGTTTACTTATTTTATATAATTAAGTATAATCAGTGTCGTCGCTGGAAGTTGCTATTGTTTGGAATGGTAATAATGGATTGGAAGAATGGCAAGCACAGATAAGCAGTCATTTGATGAGTACGACAAAGAAAACACAAAGCATGGCTTTGCTAAATATGTACAGTCATGCCCTCATTTCAGCTGATTCAGTATCAATGGTTTCAATTATTCGCGTTTTACCGTGGCACAAAAAAATGAAAATATCAAAGAAATAACAGCTCATTAGTTTCAAACCAAAACTGGACCTGCATTCTTTGAGCAGAACGGCTGGCATATTTTTTACCAACATGTTTATTGCAGATTATATACAAGTACTTACATGGGACATCTATTATAAAATGTGCAACAATAACACGTTTTTTCATTGCCCTTTTATTCGACGTTTTATTTTACAGTTTATCAGACATAATTTATAAATATTTTTAATTTCAGTAATAAAATATAAATGTTTTAATAATAACAAATATTTGTATTCCAAAATATATGTAACTACTTTTTGTAGCTACTTTTGTAAGGAAATACAACATATTATATAGAATATTTCGTTCCATATCCTTTGATGAAAATATATGATTTTCATTAGTCTGTTATCCAATGAAACTACTTATACTACACAGACATTTTCGATGACGTTTTAAGTTTTCAAAAATAATAAATTGCTGTAGTACTGTGATAATTAAAAAAAATATCAGCGTGCATTACATTTTAGAGATGTTTAAATAAAATCGCAATTCAGTTGGAAAGAGTTTCATAAGCAATGCTTGTAACCTGATTGATCTTTCTTGTTATTTTAACATACTACGTATTTTGGAGAAAGTGTTTTTTGAATTCGACATTTAAACGGAGAATTGTTGTATATCTTAACACAAATCAGTCAAACACATATATACCATCAACCACACTAAGCTGTTGTCAACTTTAAAAATAAACTTTAATTTTAGCTTAAATAATCTGGTTTTACCTTTACGCCATTTTGTATTATTTGAATGGACGAATTACGTATAAATGGAAAACATCACTTGCCTTTAGACGAAGTCACTTAAAAGGCATTTGATTTAAAATACAAGACAGAAAAGTTGAAAATTAATGAAATACCCTGTGGTTTTTAAACTAAATATAACTAATATATTATACGTTTTGATACAGGATATTCCATGAGATGTAATGGAATATTAAATATGAGGTGTGAAATGCAAAATAAACGTTTTTATATTCAAAACCAACTCACCTGGTCCAAATTTGAGTCCTATCCAAACTCCCCAAGCTACAGAGGCGTGATGAACAACATGGAGTGTACTAATATGATTAAACTTTTTCCTTAATACGAAGAATATCTGAAATAATTATGGAAATATATGATAAATTTATATAATATGATCATAATAAAGCAATAATTCTAATATAAATAAGAACGTAAATTTTCATAATTAAGACGTTTTTGTCCCCAGTTCCATTGTACACTGTCGACGTGTAATGGACTTTGTTGCCAAAATTATCTAAAATTGATCCCGTTGTTATTGTGTGCATGCCATTATACTTCATATCGAATGTGTTTTCACTACTAGATCTTTAAAGGTGCAGACCACATATACAGGGTGTCCCAAAAAATTTGAAAAGCGCTTTAATTATTTACCTGTTGGAGATAAGAGGGCTGTGTAAATAGTAAAAATATTGAAAGTAAGGTAGGAAATAAGACTACGTTAACGAAATAGTCCTCCCATTAATTTTCAAAAAATTACACTTTTTTAATTTTTATACTCGTTAGACAAATTTGGTCAATCAGGAAATTTTTATTTTTGATGCAACAAGATCATAAAAAATCCGCATATCTGTATCTTTAAAATTGAGCGAGTTATATTTAATTGAAAATTGAACATTGTGAATGGGGACCATATATCAAATTGGAAATGTAAATTTGTGACATATCACAAAAAAAAAAGATAAAATTGGATGATAATACATAGGATACCCAACCGCGTATTGACTACCACTGCTTTATATGATCTCTGTCTGTGTAATGCTTTATTTAGATGCATTTGTGATAAAAAATTTTGACACATATTAAAGTATATTTGATCTGAACAATTTCCATCGTCAATTTGTTTATGATCCTTATTTTCACTGATGAAACAGCCTTTCACATGGTACGGAAAAGTGGAATGAGTCAGATTGTTTCCTTTATCATAATTCAATTACTTTTAAAGATACAGATATGCGGTTTTTTTAATGATCTTGTTGCATTAAAAATAAAAATTTTCTGATTGACCAATTTTGTCCAAGGGGGTTGTATAAAAATTTAAAAAGTGTAACATTTTGAAAATTAATGGGAGGAATTTCATTAACGTAGTTTTATTTCCTACCTTACTTTCAAAATTTTTGCAATTTACATTGCCCACTTATCTCCAACAGGTAAAGAATTAAAGCGCGTTTCAGTAATTTTGGGATACCATGTATATGTCATGGGAGTTATTGAATTAAAATACGACGTCAAAGACGTTCAGTTCGACTTTCAATTCATAGATAAAATTAAAATACTCACCGTGTCTGCAAATTCAGCAATTTTCAACATTAGGTACCACCATCCAATTTTTACTAACTGAAAAAGTAATAGAAATCACCATATTGCATTGTCAACAAAACATTAACTGGTATATACAAAAACACTACATATTTTGCCAACGAAAACGTTAACAACAAAAGTAGTATTTAAATAATCATAAAAACTATTTATTTGATATTTTTTGGTTGACAGAAATCTTATATCTGCTACTCCATTTTGTCCTTAATCATTTCAGAAAACATCCAAAGTACTACAAAAAAGTAGTATTTAAATCATCCCAAAACTCTTTATTTGATATTTTTTGGTTGACAAAAATCTTATATCTGCTATTTTATTTTGTTCTTATTCAATTCAAAAAACATCTAAAATACTACAAATAAACTAAAGCATCCGAAACTATATGCATAGCAATAGGGCATAAAATCTCTGAATCAAACTATGTATATTTATTTTTATTTCAATTATTCTCATCCAACTTATATGCAGTATACTATCCAAATTTAGTCTAAATCGTCTCATAGGTATTTGAGATTACGAGAAGGAAGTCATTTTGACAAAATATCATTTTGTAGCTAAATTACACTTTAAGACAAAAAAATAGACGCACCAAGAAAGAAATAACCAAATGAGACAAAATTTGGTGCGTGTAATGTGGATGTACAGAAAAAGAAATGATTAGAATTTCAGAACAATTGGATAATTTATTGCACTGAAAGATCTATCTACACAAGGTGAGCAGGTCAATATGGCGTTGGTCCACCTCTGGCCTTGATACAAACTATTACCCGAAGTAGCATTGAAGCATGAAGTTGCTGGATGGTGTTTTGAGGGATGTCGTTCCAAGTGGCATCCAATTGACGAGCTAATTCGTCTACATTCTGAGATGGTCGTAGGCGACGTCCCATCCCAGCCCAAATGCGCTTCATAGGAGAGAAATCTGGGGATTTAGCTGGCCAAGGAAGTGTGTCGTAAGCACGCAGACAATCAATAGAGAGGCGTGCAGTGTGTCGCCTGGCATTATCTTGTAGAAAAGTTAGCCCGGGGGTGTCGCGAAAGGAATGGCAATACAACGGGTCGCAGAATGTCAGCAACGTACCGCTGTGCTGTGATGGGGCTAAGGAGAACTATCAAAGGGGTCCGGCTATCAAACGAAATAGCACCCCAGACCATAACTCCCTGTTGTCGGGCCGTGTGGCGTGTGACAGTAAGAGCGGGATCCTGACGATGTCCGGGCTGTCTCTAGACACGTCTGTGCTGGTCGTCGGGATTCAGTTCGAAACGGGACTCATCACTGAAGACAATTCGTTCCCAACCCGAACAATTCCACGTTGATTGGGTCCGACATCATTGTAATCGCTGTTGACGGTGAATACTGGTCAGTGGTAGGCGGCGTAATGGGCGCGGCGAGTGCACACTCCGCTCCCGTAGTCTTCTATTAATGGTCCGGGTGGTTACTTCCGTGTTTGTCACACTTTGGATGATTTCCCGGCCGTCCAAATAGTTGCTCTTAGTCCTCTGGACGAGTCGGACGGTCTGGGTCTTCAACACTTTGGATGGTTGATAACGACGAATCCCATGCTGTCTCAGCTGCTCTGACAATCGCTCTATCTTCCTGTTCTGTCGTTACTTTAGGCCGTGCGCTGCCCTCTTGCTGCTGAAATCTGCCATTCCTGCCAACATCGTCTAATTGAGGCATCGCTCCTACCCAAATGCTGAGCGATTCGTCGGTGTGCCCATCCAGCCTCATGCAATCCGCCCGCACGCCCTCTTTCAAACTCCTATATATGCTCATAGTGGTCGTCAATTTGCCGGCGAGGCACAGTTACAATCAAGGTACGTAAACGCAATCTAAATACACTGCACGTTTTGTTCCTGAAAGCGAGGTTCGCTCCTTATATACACCACCATGGTGCTCAGTTTCAATGCGCTGTAGTTCCGACTATTCATTCATTGGCTGCGAATTTTTGATCATTTGTATATTCGGTCGAAAGGTGTTTGCATGTAAAGTTTCATTACTATCGGATTATTTTGCGGAATGCGTCGATTGTTTTTGTCTTAGAGTGAATATACATTTTACTGGTTCTTCATTAAGTTCACAACTAGACGTTATGTTCAATATGTCACGAGAATTTGGTTCAAATCGCTTCAACGGTTTTCGAGATCCAACTATTGCCAACTATTTTTGCAAAATTCCTTTTATAGCTAAACTGTATACGTTTCACGGAATTAATTTCTACGTTCGCATCTACATAATATATGAAACTTGCAACTCAAATTGGGTTCAAATCGATTATGTTGTTTTCGAGAATTACAAAACGCCAACTATTTGTCACCAATCCACTCATATACCAATAAAAGTCTATCGTATCCAGAGATTCTACTAATATATTTACGGAAGATAACTTTACCTGCGAATAAATCAAGATCACCATACTTTCCTTAGGCTACATTGGTTAAAGTGAAAAGTTTACTTAATCTACTCCTAAAAGCATATTAATCAAGAAAAGTGCAACAGGTCCCAATCACCATCGCCATACTTTCCTCAAGCTTAGCGCGAGGAAAGTAATAAAGCTGGAAGATGAAGATACCATTGAACTTCCTCCTATATTGATACTACATATTATCTAGGGAAAATTGTATCATAACTAGCATCTTAATAAAAAAAATTACATTTTTCAGGAGCTTTTTTCCGTAAGTTATTCTTTTAAAATTGTTTATAAGAATACATCATTTTTTTTTCAATTGGCATCAGATTTACCGCACCTATGTATTAGATCCATTCTCAACCAGTGGCGCTTGGACCAACGGTCGTACGCGAGAAGGCGGTACGACTGATAGTACGTGGATAATTCATAGCATTAGCCGAATGTATTTTTTCAAAAGACAAAGTACAGCTCATTTATATTTCATACGACAGAAATTTAGTGTGTGATTTTTAAAACAAATATTTAGTCAACTTCTGTATTAAACACAAGAAAGATCAATCATGCAAAGCATTGATTATGAAACACTTTCCAACTTCAATGCAATTTTATTTAAATATGTCTAAAATGCAACATATTCCTCGGTAATATTTTAAAAATTATCACAAAACTACATTAATTTATTATATTTGAGAACTTAAACCTTCATCGAAAAAAAAATGAACTACCTTCAAATGCATTGAAAGCATTGAAATATAAATTGCCTGCAGCATTGAAATATAAATTGCCTGGTTTAAACATCTCAAAAATGTGATACATTCCTCGGTAATATTTTTAAAACTATCATAATACTACGGTAATTTATTATATTTGAAAACTTCATCGAAAACAACTGAAATTCATTCAAATGACGTCATAGAAAAAATAACACGTCTGGCTTTCTCTATAAAAGCAACATTTCATTCATAACATTTTCCCATTCATGTCATTCATCACAATACTACAATAATTTATTTTATTTAAAAATTAAGACCATGGAGCTACAAGTAATTAAA
>OX578147.1:51236055-51353555 GCA_951213105.1 Amaurobius ferox | reverse complement strand
TGATTAATTTTGGGTACGATTCGGGATAAAAGAAACCGCCATTTTTTGCGAAATGGCCCGCAAAAATTGACTGTATCCACTCTAGCTAAAAAACTAATGGACCGATTTTCACAAAATTCGGTAGATAAGTCGCTAGTGGGTCATCCTGGTGCTGATTAGATTTTGGTACGATTCGGGAAAAAATAACCTGCCTTTTTTTGCGAAATGGCCAGAAAAAATCGTCATAATCTGAAATAAAAACTACGTATGCTCAAATATATCCATTAAATGTATGTTTTATACATAATTTTTAACGATGAAAAGAATAAATAGCACTAGCTGTTCTCGAGATATTTTTGTTTTTTTGTATTTTCTCTACTCCACCTTTGAAAATAAGTCCAGTTACCATATGAGAACGAAAATTGAATTAAAAGTTAATTAAATTTAATGAAAATAAAGAGAACGTAAATATAAGTCTGCAGGAAAAGTCATGTGCTGCCCACATCAGATTCTTACTTTCCCAGCAATACATGGCAATGTATAGGGAAAGTATTGGAATCATGCCGAAAATTGTAACTCGAGTTTTCGACGGATCTACATACGTTTTGCGACCTCTAGAATACGAAAAAACTATTTTTAGCGTGGCGTCTGTGTGCCTGTCTAGACAATGTATGTATCCACTCTAACTCAAAAACTAATGGACCGAATTTCATAAAATTTGGTAGGTAAGTCACTTGAGTGTGATCCTAGTGCTGATTAGTTTTTTATATGATTCGTAAAATCAAAAACCACCTTTTTTGCGAAATGGCCCGTAAAAATTTCATGTATCAATTCTAGCTAAAATACGAATTGACCAAATGTCACAAAATTTGGTAGATAAGTTACGTATGGGATACTCTGGTGCTGATTAGATTTTGGTACGATTCGGAAAATAACAACCTGCCTTTTTTTACGAAATGGTCCGCATAAATCGCAAAATTCTAAGAAAAAAAACTATGTATGTTCAAATATATGAATTTAATTCTTGTTGTATACGCAATTTTTGACGAGGAAAAGAATATAATACACTCCAGTATACTTTAGGACTAACCGTTCTCAATATATTTGAGATTTCTTGCATTTTTATTACGCCGCTTTCGTGAAAATGCCCAATTACTAAATAAAAACAATCATTGAATTAAAAATGCAAATTTAGTGTTATTTTGTGCAATTAAAAACTCAATATAATGAATTATTAAAGATATAAAGAAAATATGAAATTAAATCTGCAGAGAAAGTCATGTACTGCCCACATCAGATTTTTTCTAAACCTTAATAGAAATAATTTTTTTTAGAAATTTTCTTAGACATAAACTAATAATTCATTCATTCATTCATTTAATTTAAAAAATCTACAAATATGATTTTATATAATTTTCTTTCAATTTTTCTTTGCGAATATGTCTATTTATTTATAAATATTCCTAGAAAAACGAAATAAAATTCTTAGGAAATTAGTTTTATTTGGAATTATTTTTCTGGGCAGTTTTTTCTTTAAATAAAAATTTTTCTTCAAAAATGTATTTTTCATGTATTTCAAAATTATTTCTTAGATGCATGCAATTTTAATTTTATTTCGAAATTAGCTAAGAAAACTTTTCATAAAAAGTCGAGAAAAAATAAGTTTAGGAATCTCAATAGAAATTTTTATTTCTTCAAAATTTTCTTCTAAAGTTTTCCTGTTGTACGATTCCCGGTTGGAAAAGTGAATCATCTCCAATTTCTGAGACTTTTAATCTGTTATTTTAAAACTGCAAAAGCCATAAGTAAAGAAGTACAAAAGTTCATAACAACAAAGTACTGTACCGAAAATTGCTATCCAAATGCGCCTGCATAATTAACGTTTTTAAGAACAATACCTATTCAAATCTTTATAAATAGCAATCATAAAAACATTTCTAGAGTACAAGTTTTATAAGGTTGTATTTATAATTTTACTAATTATAATTTGTTTTGCTTCCTTTTTTACTTTCCGTATATACATAATGTATAAGGACAATATTATGACGGGGTAGAAAATTCAAATTCGAGTTTTTGGCGGGAGAGCACATTTCAAGCATCCCTGATCACACATCGAACATTTTTGAAGTGATGTCTGTGTGTGTGTGTGTGTGTGAAAGTATGTGTGTGTGTGTGTGAGAGTATTTGGGTGTGTCTGTGTGTCAGTGAGACTGTGGAAACGATAACTGACAAAGGAATGGACCGATTCGAACGAAATTTGGTAAAAAAATTACACTGGAAGCCTATTAAACACTGGAAGTAAACACTGGAAGCCTATTATCTTTATACGCAATCGAATGTTCAGAACCCCCCTAAATTTTCGAGTGAAATTTTGAAAAAATCGTGAAAAAATCAAAACCTCTAATAAAGTTACGCAAATAGACATTTCTTACGTAATTTTTCATTAGAAAACGATTGGCATAAATTTTAGAACGCTAATATGAACCGTTCTCGAGATATTGCACATTTTTCAAAAAATTATCAAAAAGTCATATAAAATAAAAACAAATATTTCCTTTTGAAAAACATGTTCACTTTTCATATGTAATACCATGCGATAAATTGGGTAACATCATTCTCGTGGATCTAGCTCGTTCCATTCATGAAAAAATATACTTTAAGTAATACTTTTGTATTTGAACGCCAATAGTCATTTATCAGCTGTAAGAATAAGTTATTTCTCCGTCCATAACGCTTGGCGAGATTTTGGCGACGAATTTGGTGGAATGTCGCCAACTTGGGGACTTTTTTAAATGTTGCTAAATTAACGAAAAACTCGCCATATGGATAAAAATGGCTCGAAATCAATGAAAATAACGACTGATTGACGAAAATTCAATATCTTGGAAAGAATAAAAATATCTACTATAAAAATAATATATATTTTTTTAAAGTAAAAGTCGTAAATTCATTGCATTATATAAGGAAAATCATGTGCTGCCCACATCAGATTTTTATTTAAGAAATCCCAATAATTTATGAAACTAATAAAAGAAGGTACATCTTTAAACATACAGTATTCAGCAATCGCAAGTATCAAAACAGTTATTTGGGGCAGGAAAATTTTACATCATCTATAGTGTTAAATGACTCTGTATATCATAAAACGTATATAAAATACCACTGTATCGTATTAAGTAAAACATTCTTTATGAGTTGTAGTAGATTATTATTTAATTAGATGCGGATCAGTATGCAATTTTTACTGAAGTTTCATTTTACTGCATCTGTCTAAGCGACCGTTTTCTGCAGATTCCGCAAAAACAGTTTTCTAAATTATAGGAATAATTCCTTGACCATATTTGCAGAAGTAATAAAATTCAGAAAAACTAAAACAATTAATAAATCTGATGTGGACAGTACATGAATTTCCCTACAGGCTCAAGTTTATTTTCTCTTTCAATTTATAATAATTGATTAAATTGAGATTAATTGCACAAAATAACAAGCATAATTATTCAAAATTACGCTGAATTTGTCCTTTTATTTCAATTTTCTTTTTTATTTGGTAACTGGATAAATTTTAGGGCGATAAATTTAAAAATCTGATGTGGGCAACACATGACTTTCCTTATATAATGCAATGAATTTACTACTTTTACAGTTAAAAAAATGTTATTCTTATAGTAGATACTTATATTCTTTCAAATATATTGAATTTTCTTGAATTGGTCGTCATTTTTATTGATTTAGCGTCATTTTTATCCATTTGGCGAGATTTTTGTTAATTTCGCAACAATTAAAAATGTCCCCAAGTCGGCGACATTACGCCACATTCGTCGCCAAAATCTCGTCAAGCGTTATGGGAGGAGAAATAAGTTATTCTTACAGCAGATAAATGACTATTGGCGTTCAAATATAAATATATTACTCAAGTATTTTTTTCTTATGAATAGAACGAGTTAGATCCACGAGAATGATGTTACCTAATTTATCGCATGATATTGCATATGAAAAGTGAACATGTTTCTTAACAGTTAATATTTTTTTTTAATTTATGGGACTTTTTGATAAATATATTTGAAAAATGAGCAATATCTCGAAAACAGTTCATGCTAGCGTTCTAAAATTTATGTCAATCGTTTTCTAAGGAAAAATTGCATAAGAAATGTCTATTTTTGAAACTTTATTAAAGGTTTTGATTTTTTGATGATTTTTTCAAAATTTCACTCGAAAATTTAGGAGGGTTCTAAACATTCGATTGTGTTTTAAATCAATATGCTTCCAGTATTCAGAGATTGTGATTTTTGTACCAAATTTCATTCGAATTGCTCCATAAGTTCGTGAAATATCGTCTCCACAGGATCACTGACACATATACACACACACATTCATTCACAAACACACATACACACACACACACACACACACACAGACATCACCTCAAAAATGTTCGATTCGTGATCAGGGATGCTTGAAACGTGCTCTCCCTGTCGAAAACTCGAATTCGAATTTGACCCCGTCACAATACATTATGTATATAAGGAAAGTAAAAATGCGGTTTTCAAGGAACAAATCTTTAAAACCTGAAACATTTCAAGAACGGTTAACTCTAGAGTAATGGTGTTAGTATTATTATGTTCATCAACAAAAATTGCGTATAAAATAGGTATTTAATCGATACATTTGAGTAGTCTTTTATTTTAAATTTTGGTGATTATTACGAGCTATTTCACAACAAAAGCAGGTTCATTTTTCTTGAATCTCATCAAAATATAATCAGCAGAGTAACCCACAACTGATTTATGTACCAAATTTTAGCTAGAGTTCATACCAAATTTTAGCTAGAATGAATACCAAATTTTAGCTAGAGTTCATACCAAATTTTAGCTAGAATGAATACCAAATTTTAGCTAGAGTTCATACCAAATTTTAGCTAGAATGAATACCAAATTTTAGCTAGAGTTCATACCAAATTTCAGCTAGAGTTCATACCAAATTTTAGCTAGAATGAATACCAAATTTTAGCTAGAGTTCATACCAAATTTCAGCTAGAGTTCATACCAAATTTTAGCTACAATGAATACCAAATTTCATCTAGAGTTCATACCAAATTTTAGCTAAAACGGGTAACAAATTTTAGCTAGAACGGAGACCAAATTTTAGCTAGAATGGATTTTTTGGCTGGAGTGTATACATAAGATGTTTGCGGACCATTTCGCATAAAAGGTAGGTTCTTTTCATGTCAAATCATACCAAAATCTAATCAGCACCAGGGTAACCCACAAGTGACTAACCTATAACATTTTATGAAATTTCGTATATTAATTTTTGAGTTTGAGTGGATACATACAATGAACAGACACGCACACACACAAACAGGCGTCACACTGAAAATAGTTTTTCGTGTTCGAGAAGTCTCATAACGTGTAGATCCGTCGAAAACTCGAGTTGCGATTTTCGACATGATTCAAATACTTTGACTATACAATACCATGTATTGTAGGGAAAATAACCTGTTGACAAGAGGTCCAACAAGATGTTCGACAAGAGGACTTCCCCAAAAATATATATGAAGATATAAACTTTTCTGGATATTTCAAACTAATTCGCATGAAACATTTCTTTTGATTACTGAAGTTATAACCTTAAATGTCTTAGTTCATATATAGGAAAATGCATTGAGAAATAACTTCATTTTTCAAGTAATTTGTTTCTTCATAATATCGGTTTTTGACCTTACGTACAAGATAACTCTGAAACATCTCAATATTCATTCATGAAATTTATGGAATTTGGAATATGTATATTAGCCGTTATGATGTGAACCTAAATTTTTTCATGCTTTCTAATTACAAAAATAATTTTTTAGCAGATTATGCTGACCAAATTTAAAAAATTTCCTAAGTGCAACATTGCATAAAATAGAAACGTGAGTTGAATACAAACTTCTGTAGATTCACAATAATCAATTGCTCTTCCAGTTCAGCTAAATACTCAAAATTTGGTTTCTGATGGAAAGTTTTCTGAGTGGTGTTGCTCTCTATAAAACTCTCTATAAAAATTATTTCCTTATATTATCTCTCAATATAAAAAATCTGATGTGGGCAGCACATGATTTTCCTTATATAATATATGAATTTACTATTTTTACAGTAAAACCAAAGTAGGTTATTCTTATAGTAGAAACTCATATTTTTTCCAAGATATTGAACTTTCGTCAAATAGTCGTTATTTTCATTGATTTAGCGTCAGTCATTTCTATCCATTTGACGAGTATTTCTTTGATTTGGTAACATTTAAAAAAGTCGACAAGTTGGCAACATTCTGCCAAATTCGTCGACAAATTCGTCGCCAAGCGTTATAGGCGAAGAAATAAATTATTCTTATAGCAGATGAATGATTATTGGCGTTAAAATACAAAAGTATTACTCAAAGTATATTTTTTCATGAATGGAACCAGCTAGATCCACAAGAATGATGTCACCAGATCTATCGCGTAATATTACATTTGAAAAGTGAACATGTTTCTCAATAGGAAATATTTTTTTATTTTATATAATTTTTTGATAATTTTTTTGAAAAATGTGCAATATATCGAGAACGGTTCATGCTAGCGTTCTAAAGTTTATGTTAATCTTTTTCGAATGAAAAATTACTTAAGAAGTGTCTATCTGCGTAACTTTATTAGAGATTTTGATTTTTTAATGATTTTTCAAAGTTTCGCTCGAAATTTTAGGGGGATTCTGAACATTCGATTGCACATAAAAACAATAGGCTCCCAGTATTCACGGATTGTAATTTTTATACCAAATGTCGTTCTAATCCGCCCATTCTTTCATCAGTTATCGTCTCCACAGACTCACTGACACACACACAAACACACAGACATCCCCTCAAAAATGTTCGATTCGTGATCAGGGATGCTTGAAACGTGCTCTCCCGTCGAAAACTCGAATTCGCATTTTCGACCCCGTCACAATACTTTCCTTATACATTATTGTATATAAGGAAAGCAAAAATAAAATTTGGTACACTTGTAGAAAAAGCTTTGGGGAATACGCTGAAATAACCCGTTTTTTGTTATATATTGTAGTTTAAGAAATATGCAATGTCAAAATCAAAGATAAAATATTTGAGCTGCGAGTTAGCGTCCTGGATAGACTAACAATAGCAAAACCACGAATTTTTGCAGATAGGTACCTACATGGGGGATTTTTGCAGGAGGGAGCCCTTTTCTAATTTCGATGGAGTTTTTGAGATATTTTACTTTTTACCCACTTCTGAAGTGAAATTTATTTTTCGTATCGGCACGTCTGGCGATTTCTCTGTTTCGTGCCGCAAAAACTATAGCATACAGAAATATGGAATTTGGCACATTTATAGAAAAATAATAGGATAACACTTTGAAATAAACCGTTTATCGATTTAAATTTTAGGTTGGCATGAAATAACTCGCGGAGCGAGCTCATGATCAAGGAAATCAGTTTTGGGATTCCCTGGGCTTTGAAAAATCCCTACTTTTCCCTACTGCGGAAAATAGCCAGAGATAGATATTTTTGAACGGATAGTTTTTAGGAGAGATAGATATGAAGCGAGCTCTTCAAACTCAGCGAGTAGAAGGAGAAGCCTCCCGAAAAGGGTTGGCAAAGCTTAGCAAACAGGGGGCAGAGCCCTCTAGTGTTTTAAAAAATTGTACATTGAAAAAAGAACATAGATTTATCACTAGAAATTAAAAGTATATTTCTAAAGTGAAAGTATTTCTAGTCTTTATAAAATATATAATATATACAATATGATGATTTTTTTTCTCTTTTCAACATTTCAAAAGTCCCAAGTATCCCTTATAGGGCCATCCCTCACAAAGAGTTGATATGATAATTAATATTAAAAAATATTAAAAAACTAAAGACGCTATTCTATCCTGTCAGAATAATGCTATCATAAGCAATTCTGGATTCAATTCTTAGAGGGTCTTGAGCTATTATAGAGATAAGGTCCTAAAATGTGGACTATTGATTAACCGCTAATTACAGTCTGGAAAGCGCTTTTAAAAGTCGATCTCGGTCTCTGAACTGTAGCCCATGCAGCCTCTCTTCGATGATAAAAGTAAAATATAAAAATACGATGTGGGCAGCACATGACTTTCCCTGCAGACTTAAATTCATATTTTCTTTATTTCTTTAATAATTCATTAGATTGAGTTTAATGGCACAAAATAACACTAAATTTGCATTTTTAATTCAATTTTTGTTTTTATTTGGTAATTGGGCATTTTTCCGATAGTGGGGTAACAAAAATGCAAGAAATCTCAAATATCTTGAGAACGGTTAGTCCTAAAGTATAATGGAGTGTGTTATATTCTTTTCGCCGTCAAAAATTGCGTGTTAAACAAAAATTTAATTGATACATTTCAGAATACATAGTCTTTTTTTTTCAGATTTTGGCGATTTTTGCGGGTCATTTTGTAAAAAGAGGCAGGTTGTTATTTTCCGAATCGTACCAAAATCGAATCAGCACCAGAGTGTCCCACAAGTAACTTATCTACCAAATATTGTAAAATTTGGTCAATTAGTATTTTAGCTAGGGTGGATACATGAAATTTTTGCGGGCCATTTCATAAAAAAAGAGGGGTTCTTCTTTTCTGAATCATACTAAATTCTAATCAGCACCAGAGTATGCAACAACTAACTTATCTACGAAATTTTGTGAAATTTGGTAAATTAATATTCTAGCTAGAGTGGATAAATGATATTTTTACGGGCCATTTCGCAAAGAAGGCGTGTTTTGTTTTTACGAATCGTTCCAAAAACTAATCAGCACCAGGGTCACATCTATGTGACTTACCTACCAAATTTTATGAAATTCGGTGCATTAGTTTTTGAGTTAGAGTGGATACATTCATTACACAGACACATAGGCACACAGACAGACAGACACACAGACAGACAGAGAGACAGACAGACATACACACAGACGTCACACTAAAAATAGTTTTTTCGTATTCTAGAGGTCTCAAAACGTGTAGATCCGTCGAAAACTCGAGTTGCGATTTTCGACATGATTCCAATACTTTTCCTATACATTACCATGTATTGCGGGGAAAATAAAAATTATACAATTCAATATGAATGTGTTTCTTAATTTAATAATTAGTTAAAATACGCTTTCTTAACGCTTACTTAATTAATATACTAGCATTTCTTTTTAAATTCATCTTTTATTAAACGGATTTTTGTAAATTAAAATAACGAATGAAAACTTTGTCATAATCATAAAGTAAATATGAAATTATGTGACATCAACGACCCATCATCATGACTCGATAAATTAACTAATGTGTGGTTCAACTGGACTTTCTTATACCAGAATCAATTTTTAAGTAGCTATTTTCCCAAAATTTTACAGGAAAAAATTAGAAAAAATTGGTATTTTAGGTCCAAATGATTGCAATTATAGCGGGTTACCTTTCCATCTGGAGGGCTTGAAAAAATGTTTCGATTGATACCACAATTCCGATTTTTTTTAAAGATCTTAAAACCAATTGATATTTGTAGAGAAATTTTTCAGGTTTCAAATATCCAAGCGAAAATCTCTTAAAATAATTATTTATTTAAATATCAAGAAAGGAAAAAGCGCAAATCAGCTCAAACACAAAACGGCCCGTGATTGGCTGTGACGTCACAATGCCTGTTTGACCTGTGATGCAACATTTTGCTACGTGCTGTTTCTACTGAGATATTTGCAAGTAGTTGGTGTTTAATTTTGTTTACAATTTGTTTATAATTATTTTACACATTTGTTCTTGGTCTGCTTGAGTTTGTTCTTTATTTTATTTTATTGTAAACACGGATTCTGGGTTTGTTAAAGGGCAATCAGACAATTTGCCTAAGATCGATTTTACTGTGATGGCGCTCTCTTTCAGAAATAATAAATAATTTGTGACAGCTGAAACTCGAGATGTAAACTTGATACCCTTTTCTTGAATTCTTATAATAATAATGATAATAATAATTATTATTATTATGTGAATTACATTTACGTTTAAGGTATCTGTGGTGGAAATCGGAGCATTACGAAAAATGCAAACACTTTGGACGCCAATTTCTCCGAACGTGATAGATAAAAATGAACATATTTTTTTCTTGTTTCGTTGGTCTAAATTATGAATATATGAAATAATTTTAATACATTGGAACTTTTTTAGAAAACACTTAAAGCGTCTATCCAAGCAAGTGATTTTTAAATTTTTCCTACTTTCACTCAAACTTCAAAAGATAGATATAAATAGTAAGCGACAAGAATATATATTAGTAAATTTAGTTTCTGAATCTACTTTTTAAGACAAAAAAAGCTAATATATTGAAGCTTATTGACTTGGTTTTCGAGTAATCGTCTTGGCAAGTTGAAGAAGATTGAAAATTTTTCATTTCACAAGTTTGTAATGCTTATATCTAAAAAACTAAAAGTGCTAGCTATGAACAATAAGCAAGAATTTGTAGTTCTTCCAAAGTCTTGCAAGTGTATATAATTGGGATCGAGTGATTCTAATTTCGATAGCTTAGTTTTTATCTGGATTTTCCAATAGCTGGGAAAGTTACAATATATAAAATATCACAATTGTTGCAGCTCAGTGTCCTTACTAATTCCTAGGGTTAGTCATTTTGCCAGCAAAATGGTATTTTTGCCGGGACAGTGGCAAAAACCTGGTAAAAAGCGGCAAAAACTAGAAAAAATGGCTGGATTTAAAAAAATGTACAAAAACAATATCATTTTCTACATAATATAATTGACACTTAAACCAGAATATTAATTAGTTATTCCATTAATATTAATTTGTTTAATTACATAGATAAAACATAATGAAACATTAATTGATTAATAAGAAGTTGTGAACTCAATCTGCATTTTATCCTTATTTGAATCTCTAGGTATAACTTTTATGAATAATTTATAGAAGTAATCTTTTAAAATTCCTACAATTTTTTTTTATATATAAAACAAGAAAGATCAATCATGCTTAAAGCATTGATTAAGAAACACTTTCCAACTTCAATGCAATTTTATTTAAACATGTCGAAAATGCAATACATTCCTCGGTAATATTTTAAAACTTCTCACAATAATACATTGATTTATTATAGTTGAAAACTTAAACATTCATCCAAAAAAATGAACTTCATTCAAATGACGGCATTGAAATATAAATTGCCTGGTTTAAACATCTCTAAAATGTGATATATTACTCGGTAACGATTTTAGAATTATCATAATACCACGATAATTTATTATATTTAAAAACTTCATCGAAAACAACTGAAATTCATTCAAATGACGTCATAGAAAAAATAACACGCCTGGCTCTCTCTAAAAAAGCAGCATTTCATTCATAAATAATTTCCCATTCATGTCATTCATCACAATACTATAATAATTTATTTTATTTAAAAATTAAGACCATGGAGCTATAAGTAATTTAACTCTATGCTTAATACTTCATCGCAAAAAATCGTCCTTCTCTCGGTAAAGTCAATGAATATTTCTTTCATATCAGCTATGCAGACTCCATGAGCTAAATTCTTTTGCATTAAAAAAATACAGCAATTCCTATACAACTCATCCTACATATTTTGCTGTTTACATTTCACATAAGTGAAAAATAGGCTTCGTTAGAGAAATAATCAAAGTTGGATGCTCATTCAAACTCAAATATATTGTCATTGGGTTGTTTCAGTATGTAGATGCACAGAATTTAATCGAAAATAAAGAGGTTTTACGACGAATACAACACTCAATATGAATTAAAAAGAACTTTAAAAATGACGATTTTGAGACAAGATGGATGCCGTATTATATTTTGAAGCTGGTCACGTGATCGTTTCATATCATTGCCACGTGATCACTTCATGTAAGAGGTGTAATTATTATTTTAATTTTTATTTAAAAAACTACTGAATATATTCCGCTGAATTTTTTTTATATATTTTATGGAACAATTTGAATATTACCTAAAATTTTCGAAGCAATTTGTGAAATTTAAATCCGCTTAAAAAAATGTTTGAAGAATTTGGTCCCATTGGGTTCAATGTATTTCATTTTTTCAACCCGGGTTCAATCCAAAACTAATTGGGTGATATTATTTATTTATATTCCCATAGGTCCTACAGACCGTCTGAACAACTTACTAAAATTTCATTTTGATTAAGTCATTTTTACGGCAGTTATCGTGCTAACGGACAGACAGACAGACAGACAGACAGACAGAATGAACAAAGTCATAAACACTTTTCAACTTTGTTGTAAAGTGTTAAAAAACATATAGACCAGATAAAGTGATTAAGACTGTTGATGCTAATAAATGGTGGAGAAGTATAGCAAGAGCATGTGATATTTCTAAAGACTTTTGCAAGTCACTTGCACATCTCTAAACATGCCCTTCAAGCAGTGCTGCGATAGAGAAAATATTCTCTAATTTTTCATTTGTGCATTTAAAGATTCGAAACAGGTTGGGAATAAAGAGTGTTTCAAAACTTGTTTATTGCTATGCAATGTTGAAAAAACAAAATATGCGCTCTGATGTGGAAAATTCAATTGAATTTGATGAAGTTTAATTATTTTATGTGTAATTCTTTTCATAATTAAATTTATAATTTAATATGAGCTATACTTTTTTTTAATATTTATATTATATAGTAATTAATATACTTTTTATCTTCAAATTACTATTGTTCTGATTCTGATAGATAGCAAAATTCGTATTATTACTCAGACTTTGTTAAAAATTAACTGAAGCATAAGAATTAGTTGTTTAATAGTTATGACTGTTTAAACCAAAGTCAGTGAGTTATTTTATTGTTATTTACTATCTCCTTTCTCATGTTCTGCATTCATAGTATTACCTAAAAAAGTATTTTACTAAAACAATACAAACTTAATAGCATACGTAACGAACACACTTTAATGACAGTGGTGAATTCTGTTTACAATTTGGCTTCCCGCGCTTCACATAATTTTTCACGAAAAACATTTTTTGGCACAGATATAAATATTTTATCTGAGGATGTAAAACTAGCAGTCGGGCACAATGGAGCGATACAATACTTATAACTATTCGGACGTTTGGGACTGAAGAAACAATTATAATTATCGGAACTTTCTGAATATAACCAAACTTATGCATCAATCCTCCAATGACGGGAGCCGCGGAAGAACCTTGTGACGTCACATTCCATGCGCGCCAAAATGGACCGTTTTCCCGCCACAGTCAGAAAGGCGAACTTTGCTCATAAAACATGAAATACGGCTCGGAGAATAAAAATTTTTATACCGTTGTCCGTTTTGAAACATTTCGAATCAAATAAAAAAAAATCTGATATGGGCAACACATGACTTTCCATTATAAAATGTAATGAATTTACAACATTTACAGTAAAAAAATAGGTTTTTCTTATAGTAGATACTAATATTATTTCCAAGATATTGAATTTTCGACAATTAGTCGTCATTTTCATTGATTTAGCGTCATTTCTATCCATTTGGCGAGATTTTCGTTAATTTGGCAACATTTCAAAAAGTCGGCAAGTTGGCGACATTCCGCCAAATTCGTCGTCAAAATCTCTCCAAGCGTTATGGATGAAGAAATAAGTTGCTCATCCAGCAGATAAATGCTATTGGCGTTCAAATACAAAAGTATTACTCAAAGTATCTTTATTCATGAATGGAACGAGTTAGATCCACTAGAATGATGTCACCCAATTTATCTCATGGCATTACATATGAAGAGTGAACATGTTTATCAATAGGAAATATTTTTTTTTTCATTTTATGACTTTTTAATATTTTTTTTGAAAAATGCGCAATATCTCAAGAACGGTTCATGTTAGCGTTCTAAAATTTATGTCAATCATTTTCTAATGAAAAATTACATCAGAAATGTCTATTTGCGTAACTTTATTAGTGGTTTTGATTTTCTGACGATTTTTTCAAAATTTTATTCGAAAATTTAGGTGGGTTCTGAACATTCGATTTCGTATAAAAACAATAGGCTTCCATTGTTTACGGATTGTGATTTTTGTATCTAATTTGGTTCGAATCGGTCCATTCGTTCGTCAGTTATCGTCTCCACAGACTCACTGACACACACACACACACACACACACACACACACAGACATCACTTCAAAAATGTTTGATTCGTGATCAGGGATGCTTGAAACGTGCTCTTCCGTCGAAAACTCGATTTCCAAGTTTCGACCCCGTCACAATACTTTCCTTATACATTATGTATATAAGAAAAGTAAAAATAAAAAAAGAGGCCGGAATTGTTCATTGATATTGTACCCCTCGTGGGGAGGGAATTTCCCTCCGGGAGGGCTGATGACGTCACGAACAAAAAATTGTATCGCTTCTATTTTTCGCAACAATTATTGAAACTATTAAGTCGATCATTGAGTAATAAATAAACCCTTTTATATCATATTATACCAGACTTTGTCCTGTCCTGTTATTTAAAAAAATATAAATCCGCTTGAACACGGCGACCGTTTGTTCAGAGAAAGTTTTCGCTCGAATTTTAAACAAATTCTGACAAGTTCTAGATATTTTGGTAACAAAGACGGATATAAAATTTCTTGAAACTTCATTAATATTTGTGGCTGCTATCGTGCGCACAATTAATCGACCACAGATATCTGACAGACAGAAGGACATCACTCAAAAATAGCCAAACGTGTTCAGAATGTCTCAAAACATATATTGGCATCAAAAACTCGAATTTGAAAAAATTCGTGAAAACAATACTTTCTCTATACTGCTATATTACATTGTATGAGAAGGTAGATATAATAAAAAATATACTTACGTAGAAGAAGAAAAATGCACTAAGCACTACCATTAGTAGATTATAAGCAACAATTAATCCATTGATTTGAAACGGTTTTCTGTCCTTCATGTATACAGGGCCGAAGACCTTCACGAAGTACAAATAGGAAGCAATGATGGAAAGCATAGGAAAAGGGCTGCCAGTTAGAGGCCAGTCCTTCGCTCGAACATCTAAAAGGAGAAAAGGAATTTATAGAAAAGTGGATTTTTTTGCTATTTCAATTCTTTTTATCAGGTTTTTAATTTAAATTTTTGCTATGCATACTTAGCTAATTACATAATAAATGCAGGTTTTAACAAGAAAGATCAATCATGCATAAAGCATTGATTATGAAACACTTTCCAACTTCAATGCAATTTTATTTAATCATCTCTAAAATGCGATACATTCCTCGGTAATATTTTTTAAATTATCACAATTCTACATGAATTTATTATATTTGAAAACTTAAAACTTCATCGAAAACAATGAACTTTATTCAAATGACGTCATTGAAATATAAATTTCGTAGTGCAACATTCAGGGGTAATATTTTTAAAATTATTATAATATATTTTTATAGTAGAAAAACAATTTGGTAACTTCCATAAATAAAACAAGCAAGAAAGATCAATCATGCATAAAGCATTGATTATGAAACACTTTCCAACTTCATTGCAGTTTTATATAAACATCTCTAAAATGCAATACATTCCTCGGTAATATTTTTTAAATTATCTGAATACTACATTAATTTATTATATTTGAAAACTTCATAGAAAAAAAATGAACTTCATTCAAATGACGGCATTCAAATATAAATTGCCTGGTTTAAACATCTCTAAAATGCGATAAATTCCAGTGTAATATTTTTAAAATTATCATAAGACTACAATAATTTATTATATTTGAAAACTTCATCGAAAGCAAATGAACTTTATTCAAATGACGTCATCGAAATATAAATTGCCTTTATAAAAAAGCAGCATTTCATTCATAAACATTTTTCTAATCGTTTCATTCATCACAATAATATAATAATTTATTTTATTTAAAAATTTGAAAAATTGTTATCTACCATATTTATTTTAAGATGCGAAAATTTTATGTAAAATAATTAACTCTTAGAAAGATATTTATTATATAATATATCTCGTTTTTTTTCTGGAAAATATAAAGAGAGTCAGAATTTAATTGAATATGCTTTTCTCCCTATATTAAATAATTTTTATTTAAAAAACTACCTAACATATTTTACTGAAATTTTTTTTATATATTTTATGGGATAATTTGAATATTTTCTAAAATTTTCGAAGCAATTTGTGAATTTTAAATTTGCTTAAAAAATGTTTGAAGAATTAGGTCCCATAGGGTTCAATGTAATTCATTTTTTCAACCCGGGTTCAATAAAAAACTAATTGGGTGATATTATTCATTTATATTCCCATAGGTCCCACAGACCGTTTGAAAAACATACTAAAATTTCATTTTGATAAAGCCACTTTCACGGCAGTTATCGTGCTAACGGACCGACAGACAGAATAAACAAAGTCATAAACACTTTCAACTGTATTATAAAGTGTTAAAAATCTGATATGGGCAGGACATGACTTTCTTTGTATAATGCATTGCATTTACTTCTTTCATCGCGGTTACTTCTTTCAATAGCGATATCCCGTCAAATTCGTCACTAAATTTTTCGCCTTTAATCGTCATTTTTATCAATTTGGCGACTTTTTAATCAATTTCACTACATTTTCTTCAATTTGGCAGCAATTAAATGAAGTCGGCAAGTTAGTGACATTACGCCAAATCCGTCGCTAAAAGTTCGCCAAACGTTATGAACGAAGAAATAAGTTATTCATATAGCAGATAAAGGACCATTGGCGATCAAATACAAAAGTATTACTCAAAGTATATTTTCTTATGACTGGAACGAGCTAAATCCACAAGAAAGATGTCGCCAAATTTATCGCATGATATTACATATGAAAAGTGAACATGTTTCTCAACAGTTAATATTTTTTTAATTAATGAGATTTTTTGATAAATTTATTTGGAAAATGTGCAATATCTAGAGAACGGTTCATTCTAGCGTTCTAAAGATTATGTCAATAGTTTTCTAAATAAAAATTTCATAATAAATGTCTATTTGCGTAACTTTATTAAGGGTTTTGATTTTTTGATAATTTTTTCAAAATTTCACTCTAAAATTTAGGGGGGTTCTGAACATTCGATTGTGTTTAAAAAAAATAGGCTTCCAGTATTCACGGATTGTAATTTCTGTACCAAATTTCATTAGAATCGCTAAACTCGTTCGTGAGGGATGGATCGTCTCCACAGACTCACTGGCACACACACACACATACACACATATACTTTCACACAGACATCACCTCAAAAATTTTCGATTCGTGTTTAGGGATGCTTGAAACGTGCTCACCCGTCGAAAACTCGAATTCGAATTTTTGACCCCGTCACAATGCATTCCTTATACATTATACTAAATAATGTATAAGGTACTACAGTATATAAGGAAAGTAAAAATATATATTTTTCTGTTTTTTCACAGTAACAAAATTTGTTATTTGTTTGGCAAATCACGTATTGACCATATCAGATTTTTTCATTTACACCTACCAGAATCATAATTTTTTTCATTTGTATTTTCATATAAATAAATTAAAAAATCATTGTGGTCTCATAAATTAAACACGAACTTTACCCCCATTTTGCCCTACACTCTGTGTGGCTCGTATTCTACAATTGAACATGTGTATCAGCACGTTGCTGTTTAATCATATTTAATTTCCCTGCTATGAATATTAAATATATAGTAAAAGTATACATAGTAAATGCATAGAAAAATATTTTAACGGAGTCCAAAACTTTTAGAAAGTGGTGAGCAGTCAAGATTCTGACAATCGACAGGTTATACGAAGCTTTAAAAATATTTGCATTTTTCTAACACTTTACAACAAAGTTGAAAAGTGTTTATGACTTTGTCATTATGTCTGTCTGTCTGTCTGTCTGTCCTTTAGCACGATAACTGCCGTAAAAATGACTTAATCAAAATGAAATTTTAGTATGTTGTTCAGACGGTCTGCTTAAATTCTGTTCATCTATTTTTGCTCAAATTCTGTGCATCTACATACTGAAACAACACAATTACAATATATTTGAGTTTAAATGATCCTCCAAATTTGATAACTAATATGAATAAAATATTCATTGATTTTACAGAGAGAAGGACGATTTTTTCAATAAAGTTTTAAATACAGAATTTAATTACTTGTAGCTCCATGGTCTTAAGTTTTTAAATAAAATAAATTATTTTAGTAGTGTGATGAATGAAATGATTGGGAAAATGTTATGAATGAAATGCTGCTTTTACAGAGAGAGCTAGGCGTGTTATTTTTTTTCTATGACGTCATTTGAATAAATTTCATTTGTTTTCGATGAAGTTTTCAAATATAATAAATTATTGTAGTATTATGATAATTTTAAAAATATTACCGAGGAATGTATGGCATTTTAGAGATGTTAAAACCAGGCAATTTATATTTCTATGCCGTCATTTGAATGAAATTCATTTTTTTCGATGAAGTTTTAAGTTTTAAAATATAATAAATTAATGTAGTATTGTGATAATTTTAAACATATTACCAAGGAATGCATCGCATTTTAGAGATGTTTAAATAAAATCGCATTGAAGTTGGAAAGTATTTCATAATCAATGCTTTATGCATGATTGACATTTCTTGTTTAAAATCTCATGTCATTGCTTGATCACCATATATGTATAATGAACAAATAGAAAAGTATATAGCACATTTTTTTAACTTCTTCATTTTATTTGATGTTTAGATAACATTTATAAAGCATTTTGTTCAATGCTTTACAATGCTGATACAAAACATTTCTGACAATTTTACAATTGGATTTCAAATCCTAAATATTTTTAGAGTTATATCCGCTAAACAATGCGCACCGACATCGCCGCACCAATAAGAACCAATAAGCGAAACAATCCCTTTAGAATATTGTCTTTGTATATGTATATCTGCATAAGGTGCAGAATTTTGTATCTCTCTAGCCCGAGACTGATTTTTATAAAACTTTTTGCTAATTAGTTATGGGTTATTCTGATACTTAATAGATTTTGGTGTAAATGAGGAAAAAAATGGGAAAATGTATTTTTTTTTAATTTACCCGCAACATAAAAGTATAGTGAAATAAATAATTATTTTTAACTATAATGTAATAATTTTAATGTAATTTTTAAAACGAATTAAATACAACATTTCTATTAAGCTAGGCTTTTTCAATTTTATATTTTCGCCATTTTATATTTTGGTGAGTTTGCAAAATTTCAAAATACGTCACGGAAATAAACGATTTAAAATGAAATTAATTTAGATGGAGTTTTTTCAAAATTTCAAGCTCTAAATTTTAAAGCATTCACTTTATGTACTATTTTGTGCTATAAAATAAAGATATCTCATTCCTGTGAAAGTAGGAGAGAAAAAAATGAAAACTGAAAATGAAAATCTCGTGACTCCCACACTAAGTTTTCTAATTTCAGCTTGTTATATCTTGTGTATTAAATTACATATTAGCGTAGAAGATCGTATTTTCAGAATTTTCATTACTTTTTTTTTCTCTTTTCATAAATATTTGTTGTCACCTAAATCGTGATCCATTTCTACAAATGACTCAATTTCCCGCAATACACACGCATTACATTTTTTGCTGACGTACACCTCAGTTCCCACATCACATACATACGCAACACACAAAACCCATTGCTCCGGAAAATCCCCATTTAATCCCTTCCCATAATTCCACGGAAATTCCTGACATTTTCTTAATCACTTTAGAATTACGAAAAAACTTGCCAGATGCAGCATAATGCGCCAAATGTTGCAACTATTCTTAGCCAATCGCCCGTTATGATACGCTCAGGTGCTTTGCGGAGCTGCTGTCTACCAGGCCAAAAGGACACAGCTGATTGAGGGTCATGGTTAGCGGGCCAAATCTTGTTCTTTTCCCTCTCTTACGGGTCAAGCATCCCTTGGCGCATCGCTTCTGCCGAGGAACGCAACTATTGGCCCAGTTTTGGAGTCCCACCGGTAACGATCGTTCTTAGTTTTCACATTTTTAAATATAGTGGTATTACAACAGTGGTGTGATGTCATTTGGCTGTAATAGTTCTAAAGCACTGATGAAGGTTTAGTGGGTCAGTCGCGGATTATTTACTGTTATGACGAATCTATTTTATTTACATGCTTTTGAATTTGAAGACAGCGTATGCAATAAACAAGAACTTTAATTAAAGAAAAGATAAATACAATTTTTAATGCAAACGCTATTTACGTGCTCCCTTGCTATCTCGACACATAAAAAGCTCATTCAACCGCATAGAAGTTGAATTCTGCGATACAAATAAATGCCAGGACCACAGCCAGTCCAATTGCTTTCAGGAGCTGTTAAAAATGTTGAATGAATCACCCGCCGGGCTTCCGCTCCTTAAAAATAAACCAAGCAATTTATCAGTTGATTATGAAAAAAAAAATTTTTTTTAAATCGCCATTGCTTAAGCAACCATGTAAAAAAAATAAATACACGCAAAAAAAACCCCTAATGTTAGAAATTTTATCTCTATTATTTTCACACTGTAACACTAAAAAATATCCCTAGTTCGAATCTAAACTCTGATGTGGGAAGCACATGACTTTTTTTATATAATGCAATGAATTTACTCCTTTTATAGTTAAAAAATAATGTATAAGTTCCACGATACTGTGTTTTTATCAATGACTTGTACATTTGGCAATTTTCCGAATGACAACATGGAAAACTATTTCAAAGTACCCAATTAACTTAAATTTCGCGGAACACTAAATAAACAATTATCAATATTGATAGCATTAAAATATTTTTATAATTAATTCATCAATTAGACGTCATTCATTAATTCATTTCGTGTCAGTTTTGCAATTTTGGCAATGTTTTCGTCAATTTGAGGCGAAATATCGCCAAGTTAGTGATATTTTACTAGATTATTCGCCAAATTCGCAAAAATGCATTACCAGGTGTTATAGATAAACGGTGAGAAGAGCATTTCTTATATACTAGAAGGTATGCCCGTCATATGACGGAAATAAGAATTTGGGAAACATTAGTTTCCATTTGGTGTCATTTTCTCAGCTTGTAGACTATTTTGTCACTTTAGCAGCATTTAAAATAGTCGCCAAGTTG
The DNA here is from genome assembly GCA_951213105.1 of Amaurobius ferox. Taxonomy (NCBI): domain Eukaryota; kingdom Metazoa; phylum Arthropoda; class Arachnida; order Araneae; family Amaurobiidae; genus Amaurobius; species Amaurobius ferox. The sequence goes on along the minus strand of OX578147.1, from coordinate 51,332,477 downwards.
ACGATGTCCCGCTAAATTTCTCTCCAAACGTAACGAACTGAGAAATATGTTATTCTTATAGTATACTCTTATGTTCTTTCGAATATATTAATCTTTCATAAATTAGTCGTCATTTCATAAATTAGCGTCAGTTTCATCAATTTGACGAATTTCTAAAAATTGGGTGACATTTAAGTCAATTTGACAACTTTTAAAAAGTCAGCAACTTAGAGATATTCTGACAAATTCGTCACCGAAATTTAGCCAAACTTTATGGAAGGAAAAATAGGTTATTCTTATAGTAGATACTTATATTCTTTCCAAGATATTGAATTTTCGTCAATTAGTCGTCGCGTTCATTGATTTGGCGTCATTTTTTTCAATTTGGCGATATTTTCGTTAATTTGTCAACATTAAAAAACTCGGCAAGTTGGCGACGATCCGGCAAATTTGTTGCCAAAATCACGCCAAGCATTATGGACAGCGAAATAAGTTATTCTCATAGCAAATAAATGACTATCGGCGTTCAAATGCAAAAGTATTACCCAAAGTATCTTTTCTCATGAATGAAACGAACTAGATCTACAAGAATGATGTCATCAAATTTATTGCATGATGTTACATATGAAAGTAAATATATTTCACAATAGTTAATATTTTTTTTTAATTTATGTGATTTTTTGACAAATTAGTTTGAAAAATGTTCAGTATCTCGAAAACGGTTCATGCTAGCGTTCGACAGCGTTCTCAATCGTTTTCTATAGACATACAATTGCATAAGAAACATAACAACAAATTACATAAGATATGTCTATTTGCGTAACTTTATTAAATGTTTCGATTTTGTGATGATTTTTTCAAAATTTCACTAGAAAATTTATGGGGGGAGGGTCTGAACTTTCTATTGCGTTTAAAAGAAATAGGCTTCCAGTATTCATAGATTATAATTTTTGTACCAAATTTCATTCGAATCGCTCCATTCGTTCATAAGAAATCGTCTCCAAAGTCTCACCGATACACATACACAAACATACTTTCACACACACACAGACGTCACCTCAAAAATGTTCTTGTTCAGGGATGCTTGAAACGTGTTCTCTCGTCGAAAACTCGAATTCTAATTTTGAACCCCGTGACAATACTTTCCTTATACATTATACTATGTATATAAGGAAAGTAAAAATATCTGAAGTGTGATTTTTCACTCCACTTTCTCATACATGCATATGCCATGGTGTTTAGTTCTACATGTATCGCCATTATTACCAGAATGCAAAAGAAAATATGTTATCTTTTTCAAAGGTATTTAGTTACTTGCAGTATACCCGTTCTTCGTACGGAAAATATAATATAAATATACTTAATATTCACAATTATGTGTAATTTCCTATATAGTACTATAGTACTATAAATGACTTTGTTATTCAAAATATTCTATTAAAGTATTTAATTTAATTCTTCTAAAAAATGCATAAAAATCTCTGAACTCGATATACAAAATGATCTTCACAGTCAAATTAGAAGAACAAAGCATCCTGGTGCAGTTTGTAAACAAATTTAGTAAAAAATATTTTTTTAATTCTCACGAAACGACAGAGAATATCTAGAAAATCGTACTTAATTATGCAAAATATTGAACTTTCAATGATTCGATGTAATTTGGTAAATTTAATGTCATTTTATCGATTTGGCTACATTTTCGTCAATTTAGCGACATTTAAAAAACCGCCAAATTTATCGCCATGTATGACTGTAGAACTGACAGTTCCACTTGGGTATAAATTGAGGAAACATTATCACAATACTATGCCATAACAAAACACAAATAATTTCATCTATATAACGCAATTTTAGCAATTTCAAGATATTTTTATAGATATATAAATATTTTTATCAATTTGGCAACATTTTAAAAATTTGCTAAATATGTTACTAAGTAGGGCGGTTGGCCTGACAGACAAATGATACCGAAACATCATTTCAATACTCTCTTCTAACAAAACAAATTTCATTTCATTGATTTATCGTCGTGTGTATCAATTTAACGAAATTTCCGTCAATTTGGCAGCATTAAAAAAAAGTTGCCAAGTTAGCGATATCCCGCCAAATTCGTGGATCGGAATTTGCAGATCTGAAGAATAAAATACCCTGATCCCGTTTGTATATACTAAATGAAAACACTAAAATTGTAGTAGAAGATGAACCCGTTCTACTCTTATTCTGTTTCAATAATCGGCTAAATGAGTTTATTGACTAAACGCAATATGGGAATTTATTGGCTAAACACAATATATAAGTTTATTGGCTAAACACAATATATAAGGAACAATATATAAGGAACAATAAATAAGGAACATTATCTATGCCAAAATAAATGAAAGTGATGTACGCAGTCCATAATAAATATAATAAATGGAAAAATCAAAACGTTCATTTATAAGATATATTTTTATATCCATTTATTTATAATTCAAATCGAAAAAATAATAATAAAAATTAACAAACATATTTGATTTAATTGAGTTGCTGAACAACATGATATATAAGAAAGAATATTCCTCATAAAATGCTGATAATTAAATAGCCAATTTGATTTCTTAATACTTTTCATTGTTGAGTAAGATCCTGTGAGAAATAAACCGTGGTAATAGAGTTTCCATTTAGATTCATGTTTCAAACCTCCGATTTTCAAAAGTTTATTGGCTAAACACAATATATAAGGAACAATATATAAGGAACAATAAATAAGGAAAATTATCTATGCCAAAATAAATGAAAGTGATGTACGTAGTCCGTAATAAATATAATAAATGGAAAAATCAAAACGTTCATTTATAAGATATATTTTTATATCCATTTATTTATTATTCAAATCGAAAAAATAATAATAAAAATTAACAAACACATTTGATTTAATTGTGTTGCTGAACAACGTGATATATAAGAAAGAATATTCCTCATAAAATGCTGATAATTAAATAACCATTTTGATTTCTTAATACTTCTCATTGTTGAGTAAGATCCTGTGAGAAATAAACCGTGGTAATAGAGTTTCCATTTAGATTCATGTTTCAAACCTCCGATTTTCAAAAGTGACTGATAAGCGCAATAAACTCCAACCAAACTCAGAGATAGAATTTTAATTCACTATCACGTTTTAAACCAGCGATTTTTAACCTATTCCGTTCGGAGGAACTAGGGAGTTAGAGAGGAGAACTCCCATGAAAGATTTCGTTTTTCATTAATATATCGATTACCCCTTTAGAAACTTTTGAAACTCGAAACATGAACTAAATTTTAAGTGCGAATATTTTAAGGCTACCCACAAAATTTCAATAAATTCGGTTCAACCGTACTCCCGTGATGATGAGACAAACATACATACATACAGACAGACAGATTTTCAATTTTATTTATATAGACTAGCAGTATACCCGTTCTTCGCACGGAGTATATATTATAAAGGAATTTAACATTCACAATCATATGCAAATTCTTATAGTATAATAAATGACATTTTTAATCGAAATATTCTGTTAAAATATCTAATTTAATGCTCCTAAAAAAGTTTAAAAATCTCTGTTCTCACTATACAAAATTATCTTTACAGGCATATTTGAAGAATAAAACATCCTGGCCCTTTTTGTAAGCAAATAAAGAAAAAATATAGAATTGAATCAATATATGCAAAATAAAACGGTTAAAATTGTATGGGACCCGTATTACTTATATACGCGAATATTAGAAGATATAACCTGAATTAGTACACTATATGTATAAATTGAAAATATCAATAAACTCGTAATCTTTAAAACTGAAGGCAGTAATTGATTCCAATATATGCCAAAATGAAAGTGCTGAAATTATATGGGAAGATATACCCGTTCTACTTATATTGTTGCAGATTAGAAAATATTACCCGTATTACAATTACCCGTATTACCCGTAGATTACCCGTATTACAATATGAGTCTCAAAAATCTTTGTCAAACTAAAACAGATAAAGTAATAAATTGAAAATATCAATAATCCCCGTCATCTTCATACCAGAAGGCCGTACTTGATTCCAATATATGCCAATATATGTCAAAATATATGCCAATATACCTGCACTATTTATATTCTCGTAGATTAGAAGATATACTCGTGCATTTGTAGAAGAGTACTCTTACAATGTACAACATATGAGTTTCAACAATTTTTGCCGCAATAAAACAATGGCATAATAACTTGAAAATATCAATAATCTCTGAATCAATAATCCCGAAAATATCAATAATAATAATGCTTAAACCTGAAGACCATAATTGATATTATCCAGTCAAAAATGCAATGGCAATGCAATTTATTTTATATACATATCTTCATTATCCAAATCGGAAAAAAATTAATAAAAATCGTCTGCAGCATAAAAAGATTAAATTTAATTCCATTGCTAAGCCACATGATATTATTTCCTTCAAATAAATTGGTAGAAGAAATATCGTCTAAATGATGTTATATCTATGGAAGGTTTGGCGACATTTTCGTCAGTTTAGCGACATTTTAAAAAGTCGTTAAATTTATCGCCAAGCGGGACTGTAGAACTGACAGTCCCACTTGGCGACAAATTGACGAAACATCATCACGATACTATCCCCTAACAAAACATAATTCATTTCATTTATTTAGCGCAGTTTTATAAATTTCAAGATATTTTACAGATTTGAAAATATTTTTACCAATTTGGTGAAATTTTAAAAATTCGCTAAATGTGTTACTAAGTAAGACGGTTGAACTGACAGACAAATGTTAACGAAATATCATTTCAGTACTCTCTTCTAACAAAAAAAAATAAATTTCATTGATTTGCGTCGTTTTTAACATTTTTTCGGCATTTCTGTCAGTTTGGCAAAACAGAAAAGTTGCCAAGTTAGCGATATTCCCCCAAATTCGTAGCTCTGAATTTGTAGATCTGAATAAAATATCCAGATCCCGTTTGTATATACTAAATGAAAACACTACAATTGTATTAGAAGATATACCCGTTCTACTCTTTTTCTGTTTCAACAATCGGCTAAATGAATTTATTGGCTAAATACAATATGTTAGTTTAGTAGCTAAACGCAATATATAAACTTGAAAACTCTTTGCCAAAATAAATGAAAGTGATGTACGCAGTCCGCAATTAATATAATTAAAAGAAAAATCAAACCGTCCATTTATAAGATAGTATATTTTTATATCCATTTATTTATTATTCAAATCGAAAAAATAATAATAAACATTAACAAACACATTTAATTTAATTGCGTTGCCGAGCAACATGATATATCCTCATAAAATGCTAAAATTAATTAACCATTTTGATTTCTTAATACTTTTCATCGTTGAGTGAAAGCTTGTGTAAAATAAACCATGGTGATAGATTTTCCAATTAAATTCATGTTTTCAAACAGTTGATAATTTCAGAAAGTGACTATTTAGCGCAAAAATCTACTTCCAAACTCAGAGTTAAAATTTTAATTCACTTTCACGTTTCAAACAAACGATTCCCAACCTTTTCATTTGAAGAACCAGGGAGTTAGAGAGTAGAACTCCTAGGAAAAAGTTTCTTTTTTCACTAATATTTCGATATCTCCTGGTCTTAGAAACTCTAAACTTAGACAAAATTTAAGGGGGGGGGGGGGTGCTATTTCAAGGCTACCCACAAAATTTCATCAAATTCGGTTCAGCTGTTCTCCCGTGATGATGGGACAAACAAACAGACAGACAGACAGATTTTCAATTTTATTTTTATAGATTGCTTTAAAACAGTTTGTATAAATTATTTAATAGTTTCTGTTTTCACGTTGGCAATAGCTTAGTGACTTGATAAAATCTTCCAATTGATACCATGCTTGGCAATGTAAACTTCTCCCCCACCCCCGCCCCCGAGGGAGGACAATGACGTCACAAAAACACAAATTGTATCGCGGCTATGACAGCAATGATTAAAACTATGAAGCCTCTCTTGATCAATGAGCCATATATAATTCTTTCTATGCTTGATTATGTCAAATTTTGTCCTATGCTGCCACTTATAACATTTTGAATAAATGTTTTCGCTCAAATTTTAAAAAATTCTATCTTGTCATAGATTTTTCGATAACAAAGTCGGATATAAAGTTTCTTAAAATTCCAATAATGTTTGTAGCAGCTATCGTATAAGCAAAAACCCGACTACAGATATCAGACAGACTGGCATCACGCCAAAAATAGTCAATACGTGTTCAGGAGGTCTTAAAATATATATTGGCATCAAAATATCGAAATCGAAAATTTTCGTGAAAACATTACTTTCTGACTACTGCGCATGAGAAAGTAATAATATGAAGAAAACACCAGAATTTAAAATATGGACGAGATTGTAAAATATGTATACATGATATGAGTGGATGAGATTTTCTAAGTCAGTTTTTCAAACGAAATATTATATATTATTGGATTTAAGATAAAATGTAATTTAACTTAAAGTTCTAATTTGATAATTAAGTTGCCGTTTTGATAATTTTAAAAGCATTAATAATAATTAAAAATGAGGGTATTGCAAAATAAAAATTATTGCATTCAAATATTTAATAAACTACTTACAAATGATTTGAAATTTTTATCACCAAAAAAATACCAGTGCTCTCGCTGTCAATACACACCATATAAAATACCATTTACAATTTTCCGTCTAAATAATCTAAAACACAATTTAAATAGAGAAAAAATTACTGTATTATAATAAAATCCCTGATAAGTATAAAGTTGTAATAGATAAACGCGAATGGTATATTTAATATAACTTTCTCTTTTCATTTGCAGTGTAAATATGAAGTAATAGCAAAGAATAGCGCAACAAATCTGAAGCGGAATTATCACTATACAGAAATGTATTCTTATTCTTGGTATTGTATATTTTAGTATTGTATTCTTTGCAATTGTATTCTAATCTCATGTCAGGTCCACGACGTTCACATCTTCTACTGACCTAATTGAATTTTGTGTTTTCTCGTGAGATATCTACAAATGTGTTCCCACGTTGTTTGTTGAAATCACTTTTCTTCAACTGTTGTAGTCATTACTCTTTATCTAGATCACGCGAATCTTCAACTACGCATTGTTTTAGAATGTGGGTGAAGATTTGGTCAGTCGACGGCTTTCGTCATTGTCAATGAGTTCTTATACCACTCAAGTAGTAGACATTAGTTGAGATAAGAAATATATCTTTAAAGTCGGGTGTACAATTTATCTCAAACGAGACTGATATGAATAAGTGCAGATAACATTGCCAGCTGTCCAATTTGTGACCAGATTTGTGGTAAAGATATGTTCAATCAATATCAGTGCGTTTTGTCTAAAGCTTATATTTTAGTGGATGAGTCTCAGTTGTTAAGTTGTAAAAGATATTAGGAATAAAATACAAAAAAAAATATTGTATTTGATTTACACATTGTTGTATTTAGTTTACACATTGTTTCATAATGTGGGTGAAGATGGGGCTAGATTGATTAGTCGACGGCTTTCGTCTTTGCTAATGGATGAGTTCTTACACCATTGAAATAGTGAACCAACGGCTCTACCGTGCTGAAAACACCGGTTCTCGTTAGATCACCGAAGTCAAGCAGCATCGGGCGCTGTTAGTACTTTGGTGGGTGACCACCTGGAAACACCGCGTGCTGTTGGCACATTTCGGGCGCGGTAGCCCGATGGTTTGCGCGCTGGATTTGCACACTGCCACAACTGCCGCCGTGTTTATGCGGAGTAGGATCACGTTAAACATGTGGGTCCGTATGTCCTTCCGAGAGGTTGGTGGTAGGGAAGGAGGGTACGGTACCTGTGGATGCCTGCCTTACTGGGTTCCGGTCTAAATTTGGTGGCACTTCCCGGCCGTCCAAACGGTTACCTTACACCTTTCTGGTAGGTCGGACGGTCTGGGTCTCAACAACAACAACAACCATTGAAATAGTAGAATTTAGATGAGATAAAAGATATATCTTTAAAATAGGGTGTGCAATTTATCCGATCACCTTCCTTTATAAGCTTCATCCTTCTCAATCACGAGCGGGACTGATATGGACACGTGTAGATAAATTTGCAGTCTGTCCAATTTATTACCAGATTTGTGTCCAAATCAATTTTAGTGCGTTTTGTCTAGAGTTTATATTTTAGTCGGTAAATTTCAGTTGTTAAATTGCAAAAGGTATTAGGAATCAAACACAAAACATGAGTTTAAGAAAATAAAATATAGTAAATTTTACTAAAACATCAATCTAGTAAATGCATAATGAATGTGCAGTTCAGCACATTTCGTTGTAGTTGAGCACATTTCAAACACATTTCATAAACGGAGATGACATTTTTCTTAAAAAGCATACCATTTGTTATTGATTTGTAGAGCACCAGTAGTTGCCTTGAACCTTGTATGAAATACTAAGTATTATATTACTATACAAAGTGCATATGAAGTCAAGATATATTTTTGTGAAACAACTAGAACGAATTAACCGCCGTTACCCAGATCGTAAATAAACGCAAATTACTAATTAATTCACCAAGCACGCTATTCACACGTACACACAAAAGCTCTCTCCAAGTCTTTATTTTATGACAGTTTAAAATCTGACTTCAGAACTTTAGAAATTATTGCCGTAGAAACGTTATTTTTTATCTGTGAATGCTTATAATACGCTTACAATCATATATTTAAAAATCCAAAATCTCTATTTGTAAAACATAGGATTTTAATTTCTGAATTTCAAATCCTACTACCAAAGCACCAGCAGTCTGGTATTCGCGGTTTCGTAAGCGAGACGCTTATCAATGACCTTGTCATCTGCATTTATTTCCATGGGTTTTATGGTGTATTTAACGAGAGCAAAAGAAATTAGAGACTATAAATTAACCAAAAACCTAATTCGAAATTTAAAGAAATAATGCCGAGAATCACCTTTTTGGGACCTCAAGTACTTGTGTACCAAATTTTATGACCATACGACGATTAGATTTATCGCTACAGACTACACACACACACACATACAGACTCACATACAGATATCTTCCTTTATTATGACTTTTACAATTTTGATGCTCCTTGATAGTGCCTGATAGTGCTTTTCGTCATTAAACAGAAATTGCTCAGGATTATCTAAATGGGGTGTTACACAGCGGATGAGAAAGCTACAGACCTTGACCAGGGAGATTTTTTTTAAGGGAGCTTCAACAAATCGCACGTGTGTCATACGAGATTACACGTCTTGAAGTCATACGTACACATCTACGAAATGCATTTGATAGATGTGCGGTTTAATCAATCCTCATGGGAGTAAAATTGTGTCATTTTGATGGTCAAGGTCTGTTGCTTACGTGTCCGAACCTGCGCTTTGGGAAACATGCATTCAGATAATCCTGAGCAATTTTGGCATTATGACAAGAAACACCACTATCAAGGACCTTCAAAAATAAAAAAAATAAATGATTATTTTACCAAAATATATCCTGACTTATGTATACTCAGTAATTTAGTTTGAAGTTTGTTTTTCTCACGGAAAAAACAATAAGGGAGACGAGGACAGAGAGAATCGTACGGGCGCAGACGTTCATGTTGATCATTACTCGCCATATGTTGTCATCTGCAATTAAATAGGCTAAACAGAAGCCTCTAATGGACATCTTTTTAGAATTCTGACTATTATTGGTCAAATAAACTGTGAGCCTGGGCTATAATTTAAAATTCGAGTTTTGGGGTAATCATGATAATATTTTTTTTTAGTTTTCATTAGTTTTAGAAACGTATTATATTTGACGATGTGTAACAAATATTGAATACGTGGATATTTTGTTTTCACTTTTAACGTTTGTGTTCAGTAAGAATTAAATCGAAAAATTAAATTGCAAGGTCGTATAATTCATTGTAAAAATTGCCAGTTGTAACTGGAATGTTTAAAAAGGACCCTAAAAAAACCTCATGTCGGTTAAAAGTGTTCTATACTACTAAAAAAAGGGCAAAAAAAAATCTCCAAACCATGAGTTCCAAGTGGCTATCAATGAAATTTCACAATGTCACATTCAGAAAGTTAAGAAAAATTCTACATAGTATCCAGTTATCAAAAGAACAACAATAAAAGCAAAAGAATTGGCAAATTCTCCACTTAAAGTAGCAAAAACTGAGAAAGATGTAAAGCCCAGAACGAAAAAAATGTCATAGAAAATAAAAACAGATAAAAAGTCAGGATCACAAAGCTCTGTGCATCTAATCTTATGGGGTAGATAGAATCATTCACGTTACCTTACATTTTATCTGTTTTACAGAGAAATAAAAATAAATTATCAAAAAGATTGATTATATACCAACATGTCATAACAAAAGCTTATATTGTAAGTTATTTTTTTTTGCTAACTAGAATTTGCATTTCAGATATAATTTAGTTTTTCTCACTAGGTCTTCTATGCTCAAGCCTCTCCTATACCAAAATACCTCAAGTTTTACATTTAGCCGTACTTAAAAGTGAAAAACCAATATGGTACACTTATAAAGTCGAGAATTTGTATTTGTTTGAAACAAAAAAAGTTATTACCATCGTTTTTTGAATGGGTTAAAGTAACCACTTACAATACCACCCCTAAAGATTTATCACATCATGGAGGAAATATGAAATTATTAAAGCTGTAATATAAAATTGTAATAGCTCGTAATGTGACATTGCGAAAGTTGGCTCAACATATTGCAACCTTCGAGACTTACCGGAAAATCGTAACGCCATGAACGGTTATTATCTAAATATGATCAACTTAACAATTGAATAAGTACCTTTAGACAATTCTACCAATGTCATGCTATGCACACTATTATAAAATATTTGTAAAAATATTTCTTTTCCTTAAAGTAGACTCATGAAAATAAAGCACTTAATATTCAGACCATTGGGTTTAAATCCTTCTGATTAGCCTCAGGAAATCGCAGTTTATTATAAGGATAAAAACTTCAGAAGGAAAAAAAAACTTTATTGAATAAAACGGAAATGTGTGTTTTAAATAAATATTCTAATTATAAGGTATTTACTTTGCCAGCCAGCAATCTTAAAAATAAAAAAATTAACAACTTAGTTCCTTGTCTCGCTCGTAGTGTGTTTCAGTAGTCAAGCGGGATAAGTGGTCGCACAGAGTCCTGCACCTGAAAGAGCCCTAAAATTTTTTTAATCCTTTATTTCATTGAGATTATTCAATTTTACCTAACTGTGCAAGTTTATCAGTCTATATTCCCAGAAATAATTAAATGCAAAAATATTTAGATAGTTAAAAATCAATTTCGATTTAAGAGGGCTTCAGTAAGTATTAGTTGAATCGGATCCTAAAATTTTAAAATAAAATATTATAAAGCTGAGTTAACTGACTCCTAAAATAAAATGCAGCTACCAAGCGTATACAGATCAAATGTATCTTTATTAAATAACATTTCATTGATTGCTTCGTATTTAACAACAGGGTTAAAAGAAAAATTTTAAGTCAATTATTGCAATGTCTCAAGTCCACTTAATTTTCCGAGACATCGAATTTTGTAAATTTGGCGATATTTTCCCAAATGTGGCAACATTTTTGTAAATTTGGTGACATTTTCTGAAAAGTTATCAAATGTTTCGCCAATGTCTCCACGTTTGTCGTCGAATCTGCTGCCAAGCGTTACAGATAGACAAAGGACATATCTTCTTTGGAACTATATATACTAGAACTTAACGCATTACACTGAGAGAAAACAAAATAATACTATCTTCAGCAAATGTATTATGCTTGAAGTTAGAGGGAGTTCCTTTAACCTCCATGCTATAATCACAATGGACGAACGTTGCCACACGAATAAACTATAGTTTAAAAAGTATTATATATAAATTATATTTTAACATAGGAAAACCCCACGTCAGATGCAGGGATATTGTTACGTGTAATTCTGCCTTAAATCAAAATGTATCTGAGACAAAAGTGGTTATTTTTAATTTATTAGATATGCTGATCACGAATATGAACTTAAAAATCGGGGATTAGCTTCAGTTGTCAAGATACGGAGGGGAGGCGTATATTTAAATTTCCAAGATATTATTAGTGACAAATATGGTGTCTGACTATATTAGTGACAAATATGGCGTCATCAAGGCATTACTACTCTCGAAAAAGGTGCCAAGGAAAGTGGCATACGCAGAAAAGCTAGCAGGCTATTGTTGTACCTTCGTAAGATGCTCCATAAACTTGTTACTGGAGCCCGAAAGTTTAGGCATCAAAAATTAACAAAATACGCAAGCAAAAAGGCAGTTAAATGATTAAAATAATCATTTAAAATGACACTAAAATCAAAAAAATTGGCACTAAAAGTTTGGCATATTAAATCTACGAAAATATTATCCCAATAATAGCTTTATCGCCGTAAAAAATGTTAAAAATATTTAAGCAGTAGGCATTTCTGCTTGTTATATCAACATCAAGATATTTATTTAATGTTTGAAATGCAAAGTCATACAAGAATAGTGGAAATGCAATTATTCGCATAACTTGCAAACTCTCACCTCTATCTGTTTGTTAGGTTGTTTAAAAGAATGAAAATAATTTTTTCACATCAACTGAAGTTATGGGGGCATACCTAAAGCAGCCTCTTATTTGTGGAAAATATTGAGAGCTCGTCAGAAAAATCACCATCTAGAGCTTTTCCTATGTCCTGAATGCTTGAAATCTTGTTGAAAGAACTTTTTCAGACCTCTTCCAGATGATATGATTAAAGTATTTTCATAATATCGATTGAAATTTGCAATAATTCCAACAGCGGAATATTTCTTTTTTCAAACAATTTAATCGACTTGGTAAGTTTCTCAAAATGTATTGAAAAAATCTGATGTGGGCCATACATAAGTTTCCTTATATAATGCAATAAATTTACTTCTTTTACAGTAAAAAAAATAAGTTATTCGTATAGTAGATACTTATATTCCTTCAAAAATATTGAATTTTCGTCACTTAGTCGTCATTTTTCATTGATTTACCGTCATTTTTATGCATTTGACGAGATTTTTGTTCATTAGGCAACATTTTAAAAGCCGCCAAGTTGACGACATTCCGCCAAATTCGTCGCCAAACGTCATGGATGGAGAAATAAGTTATTCTTATCACAGATAAATGACTATTGGCGTTCAAATACAAAAGTATTACTCAAAGTATATTTTCTCATGAATGGAACGAGCTAGATCCACGAGAATGATGTCACCAAATTTATGGCATGATATTATATATGAAAAGTAAACATGTTTCTCAATAGGAAATATTTTTTTTCATTTTATATGATTTTTGGATAATTTATTTGAACATTGTGCAATATCTCGAGAACGGTTCGTGTTAGCGTTCTAAAGTTTATGTCAATCCTTTCTAAGGGAAAATTACATAAACAATTTATATTTGCGTAAAGGTTTATTAAAGGTTTTATTTCTTTATTAAAACTTTTGATATTTTGAGGATTTTTTCAAAATTTCACTCGAAAATTTAGGAGGTTCTGAACATTTGATTGTGTTTAAAAACAACAGGCTTTCTGTATTCACGGATTGTAATTTTTGTATCAAATTTCATTCGAATCGATCCATTCGTTCGTGAGATATCGTCCCCACATACTCACTGACACACACACACACACACACACACACACACACACACACATCACCTCAAAAATGTTCGATTCGTGATCAGGGATGCTTGAAACGTGCTCTCCTGTCAAAAACTCGAATTCGAATTTTCGACCCCGTCGGAATACTTCCCTTATACATTATACTACGTATATAAGGAAAGTAATAAAAGTCAATTCATTTTGTACTCTGGAGCTGAGGATCACTTATTGGGCATTTTAAACTGATACAGCTTCTTCACCCGAGAAACTGTTAACAATTTCATAAACTTTATCAAAATTTGATCAATTGTAAATAACTACTAATATTCATGTCCGGTAACTCCTAACAGCGTTACTAAATTTGAGGGATAAGGAGGGGAGATTTTGTGTCATATTTCACTGAAACCAAAGAAATAGCAAACAAAACTACATAAATAAACTTTAAAACGCAGAAAAAGTAGAAGAAATTCAACGATAGGCATTTATATCAGACAGCCCCAAATAGACGAATTTTTTTTTTTAAAGAACTTACAGAGACTGGCAAAATAAGAAAAATATTACATTTTGTCTGAACATTTGGGTTTCACTTATTTCAATGTTGTTGTTGAGACCCATACCGTGCGACCTACCAGAAAGGTGTAAGGTAACTGTTTGGACGGCCGAGAAGAACAACCCAATTCAGACCGGAACCCAGTGGGGGAGGCATCCACAGGGACCGTACCCTCCTTCCCCTACCACCAACCTCTCGGAAGGACGACTTACGGACCCACATGTTTAATGTGATCGTACTCCGCGTGAATACGGCGACACTTTTGGCTGCGGAGGGAATCGAACCCGGGCCTACAGAGTACAATTCCAGCACGCTAACCACTGGACTACCGTGTCCTAAGCAACGAACAATGTGGCGAGGATTATAGCATGTAAAACTTGCATAAATAACAGGAGCTAATATGATGTTTTAACGACCTTTTCCATATTAAACAGACAAACAGGATGAAGCTAACTTGGTTCAAACTCAGATAAGCATGAAATGTTAAAATTGAGTTTTAACGTAATAATTCCTATATATTATAGGAACTAAAGTGACTTGCACATTATACAATAGATAATAATATTTGTGAACTAAAACGAATCATGAAAAAAAAGTCCCATCGTTACATATCGTTTAGTGATGTATCGATACTCTATCGATATAGCTCCTGATAGTATCGATACTAAGAATATAGCTCCTGATTGCATCGATACTGTATGAATATAGCTCCTGATTGTGTCGATACTGTATGCATATAGCTCCTATTTGTATCGATATTGTATGACAATAGCTCCTGATTGTATCGATACTGAATATAGTTCCTGATTGTATCGATACTGTATGAATATAGCTCCTGATTGCATCGATACTGTATCAATATAGCTCCTGATTGTATCGATACTGTATGAATATAACTCCTAATTGTATCGATATTGTATCGCATTGATATGTATCTGCCTGATGTCTGTGATCGATTTCTTGTGTACACAAATATTAACGGATTTTCACAAAACTTTATATCCAGCTTTGTTATAAAAAAAAATCTAGAACTATATAAAATTGATTTAAATTTGAACGAAAACTTCACAATTTATTCTAAATTTTATATTTTTTAACATAGCAGTATAGGACAAAATTTAACATAATCAGGCGTAAAAGGCCTTATTTATGGTCACTATAGATTTAATAGTTACAATCATTGTTGTGAAAAATAGCCGTGATACAATTTCTTTTTTAGTCATGTTGCTATTAGCTCCCTTGAGGGGAAAGTTACCCCTCCCCCCGGGAGGTGCATTGTCAAATCCGGTATCAATCGAAAGAATGTTTTCAAGTCCTTTAAAATAGAAACTAACATGCTATAATTGCAATCATTTGGGCCAACAATAACGATTTTTCAATTTTTTTTCTTATAAAATTTTAAAAAAAACTGAATTTAAATATGAGAAAGCCAATTTGTGCCACATTCCAATGAATATTTTTCAGGAGGACATTTGAGAGACATTTGGAATACATTCGGGACATCGGGATATTTTATCAAAAATGAGAGTGTCCCGGGGAAAACGGGAGAATGGGAACACTGGGATAAAGAGTATTTACATACCCTCTAAAAGTGCCTCTTTCAGTAACTTAGAAGGATGAATCTTTCCAGACTTATAGCATTGGCAGAACGTAACGGGATCAAATTTTCGATTTCTCCAAAAGGAGGGGATAGTATGGGGGTCGAGAGGTATTTTTGACCCTCAGAAGTCTCCCAGGGACCTAAAAAGCTGCAACTTTGTATATGAGGATAGTATAGACTATGAGATAAAATCTAATTGAGCCAATTTTCAGTTAAAGTGATTACTTTTGACGATAAGCTAAACAAAATACTATATGTTAAACAAAAATAAACTTATATAATGTTAAACAAAAATAAACTTATTAAAAATAATTCACAACTTCATTTATTGATATTATTAAATTATCTGTCTTGGACAGCCTTACATACTGGTAATATATAAAGTGCATGATTAATATTAATTCATGTAAGACGTTTAAAAAATTAAAGGGATACTGGTATTAAAGCCTGCAAAGACAGGAAAACACCCTTAAAAATTAAGCATCAACTTCATTTTAAGTTTTATTTTGCTTAAGAATGTATGTTTCTTACAGACAAAAATTATTATATCAATTGAAAATTTGAAAATTGGCCCAGTTAGTTTCGACCCGGTGGTCGAGTTTCAAACTTTTATGACCCTTGTGTGTAGGACTGGGGTTCGAAAAGGTACTGAAAGGCTTTAACACCTTCCCTCCAGGCTTTAACATCTTCGCTCCCTGCGATTTGTGCACTTCGTAAGAAATATCGAAAATCCGGATTTAGCAGTTGCGGTCTAGAGGCAGATATAATAAGTGTGCAAAGATTCAGCCTCTGGAGGACTGCTTGATGGTCCAACCACTCGAGGACTGCTTGATGGTCTGGAAAGGCATTGAAAAGCCATAATTTTTGCTCTGGACAGAGATAAAAGCCGACAATGTTAGGTTCTGTCCAATGTTCGATATTATAAATATGCAAAGATTCATCATTTTGGGTTACCAGGGGGGCTTCTGGGGGGGGGGGTCTGAAAAGATGTGTTCGTATAAACTTAAAATTCCTAATTTAACCTCTCCCGGGAGATAAATCGAAATTCCGTCTGCATTAAGTAGTCCGATAGTCTGTACTATAACTGTGCAAAAATTCAGCCTACTGGGTCGCCTTAAGGCTTCTAGAGGGTCTAGAAAGATGTTTCGAATAAACCCTATTTAACCGTCCCCGGGGAATAAATGGAAATTCCGACTGCATTAAGTAGTCCGCCAATAGTCTGTACTATGTGCAATAATTCAGCCTACTGGGTCACCTGAAGACCTCTAGAGGGTCTGGAAAGACAAAAACGCGTTAAACACATTAGATAATTACATATTAGTGATGTGGAATTTTGGAATACTGCAAAATCGTTCGGGAATTCTCGAAGACCATCGGTGGATGGCGGACTACACATTAAACATGCCTATCTTAAGAATATATTTAGATTTTACCAGTTTTGCAGTTCCTGACCTTGGATGAACGAATCTAGTGTGTGAACGAGCTGAGAAATCTAAACTCAAAGGAGATATAAATAATGCAGCTGAACTGTGATCATTCCCACTGAGCTGTTTTGCGTGCACTGCTGAACTTCCGCATCCAACGAACTGTTAAAAATACCTTAAAATAAATTTCTGAAGATTATTTTCTTTTACATTTCTGCCAAAATGGCTGCATATCTTTCTTTCTCAGCAACATTATTTTTAAAATGAAAGTTCAAGGTTAATTTCACCTTAACCGTTTATCGCATTTAGCCGTCAAAGCTTGCTGAAAGGGAAGTTAGGCATGAGTGAGCTGAAACGCAGAGCGAACTCTTAAACAGAATAATAAGTATTCCGAGAGTTACCTGTTTGAACTTGTTTGCAGCTCTATATTTAAGATTCTGAATTTGCCTAAAAAACATTTAACTGTATTCAGAAGATTTACATTATACTAGTGGAGAGAGAGGGAGGGATACCATTCAAGTTGGTGTGTGGGGGGGGGGGCGCTGAAGGAGAGGAGAAGACATTTGTTTTAAAGAGAAGGAAATATAAAATATTCACAGAGAGTTGAAAATGAAATGTGTGCAGAGGGGGGCGTGGATTAGGATATCCCAATGGTTAAGGGACGAGGATTGCACTCGGATGATAAAGGCTCGAGTTCCAACTCTGTCCAAACTGTCTTCGTGTTTACGGAGTATGGGCATGCTAAATCTCTGGGTCCTAAAAACCTTCCGAGATGTTGGTGACAGGGATAGGAGGGTACGGTCCCTGTGGATGTCGCCCCCACTGGATTCTAGTCTAAAACAGGGTGGCACAGACCGGCCGTCCAAACCGATACTTTACATCTTCGGGTAGGTCATACTATCTGGAGCAAAAGAAAAAAGAAGAGGTGAGTGATAAATATTTCTAGGGGGCCCAAAATTTGAATGGATGGCCGTGCTCTGCAAATTGAATCTTCTTACTGTGTGCTGTGAAACAACTTTTACAGACATAGATTCTACATGCAAGTAGTAATGGACGTCATATAGTAGTACATTTTCACAGAAAAATTTAGTATTGTCATAAGAAAATGAAAAATGTGAAATTCTGGGATATTTTTAATTTCTTTAGTTTATATTACAATAGAGAAACATACTTATACTGCAATAAATATTAAAAAATATTATTGTTTATATATGTGTATATATATGTTTATGTTTATTTTTGCATTTATTGTTAAGCAAAATACCTTTTGTATTTATTCTTATGCAAAATTTGATCTGTTCCCAACCCCGCCCGCTTTACCTTTTGCAGTATTTCTTTTTACTTTAAAATTTTATATTTATAAGAGCTATAATCACTTTATAGAAAGTAGGAAATAGAAAAAGTATATGTGTGAATTTTTTCCTTCTAAAAATAAATACTTCAAAAAAATATTCCCGAGTTCGATCCTACAAGCCACCTAGAACAAACAGTTCCCGCGTGTATGCTGAATATGAGCACGAAAAATCTGTAGGTTTGAAAGTCTTTCCGAGAAGGGGGGGGGGGGGGGTACGGCCCTGTGTTTGCCACCCCAACTGGGTTCTGGTCTAAATTGGGTGGCGGTCCCGGCCATCCAAGCCGCTACTTTACACACCTACAGATACGTCGAACGGTTTGAGCGGGAATAATCTCAAGATCTCAAGGACGGGGTCAGAGAAGTGCCCACGAGAGGATATTATCCTCCCTTTAAACTTCTAGCGAAAAAATAGAAGAATAAGGAAAAGGTGTTTCATAAAACGGATAGAAATTAAATCTAGATTGGAGTGGAAAAAATGGAGGTACATACCTCAACATAAATAGATATATGATTAGACAGCCCCTTATTATCATAGAAATTTTGCTTTCATTCCTCAAGTATGCAGTGAATTAAATACTCACACTAACGACGTTTTCTTTTTTTGGTGGTGAGGAGGGGAGGTTTCAATTTTTTAAAGAACCCTTAAATGTCGACATAATTTTCCCCCATTAACTTATTAACAGAGTTATGAGTAAAATGGTATTTTAGAGACCCACTAAAATTTGGGATCCTTGAACTCGAGACCCACTAAAATTTGGGATCCTTGAACTCGAGACCCACTAAAATTTGGAATCCTTAAACTCGAGACCCACTAAAATTTGGGATCCTTGAACTCGAGACCCAGTAAAATTGGGACCATACTCCTCGAAATGAATCTTTTGATAATGAAACAGGCCTACAACATCAGCCAACAACATACGATAGCCAAATTAAATTTGCTAGTGGGCTTTTAAAAACATAGTTGAATGGGAATGATTCTACTTTATATCTAGTCCAAATTTGTGTCCCCTAAACCCATACACAAGTTATGAAATATACTATTTTATGAAAGGTCGCACAATGCATATAACATATAAAAAATATTTTGGAAAAGCAATATGATGAATATAGTTTTATTCAACAACATTATTATTTTCTTTCGTCATTATTTATTTCGTTTGAACCCACTTACAGCACTCTGCCAAATTTCTTTAAACAATTTTATCGTAAGCTATACGAAATCGCAGCGACGAAGTTCATACTCGAAAATCCGGACCCATTCCCGAAGCCACGCTCACATTGCATATAGCAATATTCACGTACCGGTTTCGCTTGTCAGCATGGGATAACCAATACCTGCAACGTTAGCAAAAACTTTGCACTTCTACTATATATTTATTATAATATAAGAATGAAAAAGGAAATTTGATAGATCTACCTACTCGCTATACGTTTTGTGGTTTAGTTTAAGAATCACTTTTCTTGACGGCATTTTCCTACTTCCAGAACCAACATAAATTTTCTCCAACACCGCCATGACCTTGGAAAATATCTTCCTTGAAGAGAAGGAAACGAACTCTGAAGGTTGGGAAGTCCCAAAGGCATCTGACCTAAAAATGTTCCTGAGCTATTTTGCTTTTTTATTTCATCTTCAGAGAATAGTTGATGGGTGGAATTCGAAGCGTTCATTTTCGAATCTCTTCCTAAATCTTTGTATGAAATACCAGAAGACAAAGTAGAAACTTCCTTGAACAATTAGATATACTGGGCATTAAGTTTTACCCCCCATTTTAGCGCCAGTTTTGAATCCATTGCACTCTTGTATATGGGAGTTTGTCCTACATAAAAATGTTTTAATGATATATAGGTGTATCCAATATCAAGAAACGCGGAGGGGGGATTCAATGATCAAAAAGAGAGGGGAGAGTTACAGATTAATTTCCACTGGCGAGGACGACCTGGGAGTTTACACCTGTAATCCGCCAGGAGGATTATACAGTGATGTATTTCATTCACCATTATGCATTCTATGCCAATTCCATAATAAAATAGTTCAGTTGTTCAACCAATAACATGGGTGCCTATGGAGGAGGGCACTTCTCCTCACCCTGGAGGTTTTATAAAGGTGAACATCACGTTAGTGGATTTTGCACGCCTTATCCTTGAGTTTGCTACACTAACGTCAGTAGTTTGCCCATTGCCCTGGAAAAAGTTCTATGGGCACGCATGGCCAATGGGGTATGTGTATGATATTATATATAAAACAATCTGTGTTTGTCCTACAAAAAAGGATAAAGTGTGCCCAAACACATGACTCTCTCTGTGAAATAAACATTTTGATATCGTAAGAAAACAATAACACACAGACCAGATATTTCTTAGAACTCGCTTTCGCTAACAAAGTGAAGTCATTAGACTTTTCATGGCTACCATTTCAAATAAGCATACCAAATTTCATGAAAATTATTTGATTTACTTTTAGAGTTATCATATTTCCCGTGGAAAAATAAAAATTTCAATATCTTAAGAGCGGCTTGTAATAGCTTCTAAGCAATCATTCCTACTCGTTTCTGAGTAAAAGAACTCAAATAAAATTCACTGGTTTGATAACATTGAGTATATTTGATGTTTTATGATATTTTTCTTTTTAAATAAAAATATGCAATATTTTGAGGTGCATGCTAATGTCTTATAAAGGATCGCTTCAAAAAATTGCAGATAAAATGAATATATAATTAAAGTTTATGACATTATAATTATGATATTTTTCAATTTTTAAAAGCGATGTTCAAACAATTCAGAGACAACCACTAGTCCCATACCCTTATAACTTATTAGACCTCTGCCATCTACTGATTATAATAATCGTAATCATCAAAAGTATATGATTATTAAATCGTATCCATTATGGACGCACATAGGGAGAGCAAAAGAGCACTTGTTGGACGTCACAAATGTGGGCAACAAGCTAGTCGATGTTGTACGTCTTTTCTTTGAGTTTGCCCAAATGAACTAAATGGTTTACACCTCCCCCCCCCCCACACACACGCACACACAGAGACTTTGACAAAGTTATAACGAGTGCCAATAATACACATCCACTGGTGTTTGCCCACCTGATTTTTTAAGGAAAATAGTTGGCACATTTCAAGTCGAGACAGGCATTATTAAGTGTGTGTGACTGTGTGTCAATATAAGCACATCTTTGATTTTTAAGTGGCCGTGACTGTTTCAATGTAAATAAATATTTGATAATTCTTTGATGTAAACAAAAATTTGAACAAATCCTTGATTTGAAATCTTTGAACAAATCTTTAAGCACATCTTCGATTTGAAATCTTTGAGAATTCTTTGATGTAAACAAATTTTTGATTGAAAGTTCACAGACGGTATGCATCCTCTTGTAATAAATAATCTTTATAACCGTTACATATACAAAAAGACAGGGTTTCACCTTGCAAGTTGAGCAAGTATTAATATACTTTTAGAGGACTTTTTGAAGTACTAGGGATGTATTTAATATTCGAGCTAGGAAAAACATTATAATTCGGAATATAAAATCCCTGGTTATTCTTGTCTATGGAGTTCAATCATACTGAAATTCTTCCTGTGGCGAGCATACGAGGGGTAGTATTTTTAAATGCCTGAACCGAATTATTATTTTTTTTTCGGTGGGGGGGGGGGGGGGAAGTTATGTTGTCATCATATTTTCTTCTCATGCACAATTTATATTTTGTGCAAAGGGGACATTACATTGGTTTCACTGAATTTCATATGAGACTTTGCGTTTATAATTTAGTCTTATTAACACTTTACAAAATAGTTTAAAAGTATTTATGACTTTGTTCATTCGGTCAGTCAGTCTGTCCGTTAGCACGATAACTGCCGTAAAAGTGCCTTTATCAAAATGAAATTTTAGTATGTTGTTTAGAAAGTCTGTGGGACCTGTGGGAATATAAATAAATAATATCACCCAATTAGTTTTGGATTGAACCCGGGCTGAAAAAATGAAAAACATTGAACCAGGGTTGAAAAAATGAAATGCATTGAACCCTATGGGACCCAATGTTTCAAACATTTTTTAAGCAAATTTAAAATTCACAAATTGCTTCGAAAGTTTTTGGAAATATTCAAATTATCCCATTAAATGTATAAAAAAAATTTCAGCAAAATATATTCAGTAGTTTTTTAAATACAAATTAAAATAATAATTACAACCTTTATAAGAAAATATCACCTGACCATTATATGAAGAGATCACGTGACCCACTTCAAAATAAAATATAGCATCCATCTTGTGTCAAAATCGTGATTTTTTAAGTTCTTTTTAATTCATATTTAGTGTTGTATCCGTTCTAAAACCGCTTTATTTTTGCTTAAATTCTGTGCATCTACATCCTGTAACAACGCAATTACAATATATTTGAATTTAAATGATCATCAAACTTTGATTATTTCTACAACGAAGCCTACTTTTCACTTATGGAAAAGGTAAACAGCAAAATATGTGGAATGAGTTGTATAAGAATTGCTGCATTTCTTTAACGCAAAATTATATAGCTCATGGAGTCTGCAATATAGCTGATATGAATGAAACATTCATTGATTTTACACAGAGAAGAAGACCATTTTTCGGATGAAATTTTAAGCATAGAATTAAATTATTTGTTCCTCCATTGTTTTAAGTTTTTAAATAAAATAAATTATTATAGTATTGTGATGAATGAAATGGATTGAAAAAAAGTTTAGGAATGAAATTCTGCTTTTATAGAGAGAGCCAGGCGATTTGTATTTCGATGACGTCATTTGAATAAAGTTCATTTGTTTTCGATGACATTTTCAAATATAATAAATTATTGTAATATTATGATAATTTCAAAAATATTACCGAGGAATATATCACATATTAGAGATGTTTAAACCAGGCAATTTATACTTCAATGCCGTCATTTGAATGAAGTTCATTTTTTTCGATGAAGTTTAAAGTTTTCAAATATAATAAATTAATGTAGTATTGTAATAATTTTAAAAATATTACCGAGGAATGTATCGCATTTTAGAAATGTTTAAATAAAAATTGCATTGAAGTTGGAAAGTGTTTCATAATCAATGCTTTATGCATGATTGATCTTTCTTGTTTTAATTTATTATTTTAGTTTCTTTAAATCCAGGCATTTGTTTTATAACAGAAATATTTAAAGTAAAGTAGATGTTTTGAAGTAAATCGGTACGTCATTGGTATACTGATTGCACTTAGGCAACAATTAAGAGATATGTAGAGTGATAAAAATTTACGCAAGAAAGAGCCTTAAATAGCACTTGCCCAAAGCTCTTATCCTACTCGGTGGGGCGCGTCTTAGCGTCTCCGTAAGTAGAAATTGACTTTAAACTGTTTCAGCATTTTTTTTCGGAAAAATGTACAAATGTGCAGTACAAAGTATTAATTGAAATAATTGAATAAAAGTTTCTGATAATTTCAACTTAAATAAAGTATTGCAAACTTCAAGAGCCTCTTTCTCAATTGGTTACTCCAAGCGTCCGTTTAGTTGAAGTATTGGTAAATCAAAATAGGTTAACGGTTTATATAATTAATATTTCATCACTAGTACGGTATAGGAAATATTTTAATATTAAACTAGCTTCGGTTAGTCCGTCAGGTGCTTGCTCAAAAAGAATAATTGTTGCAAAAGTTATGCATAGAAAACGATTCCCAAATACCCGGTTTATTCTGTGTATCCCAGTGCATCCCAGATTATGTTTTCCACAACACCAGATTATTGGCTTTAATTTAATATGAATGGAAGCTTCCTCGACCAAATATTCGCGGAGTTTTGAGCAGAATACTTACATAGATAGATATAGTATATAACGAAACATTTTAATAGCATAGATAAATGTAAACATGTAATGGAACTACTTAAAACTGGAAATAATTCATTGACATCACAATGTTACATAAGAATGTTCTTTGTATTAAAAATATATAAACCATTCTGAACAATAAGTTCAAAAGCAAAACTAAGTCGCGCTTTATTTCCGTTGTGAAATACGACGTATCACAATGTCACGCTTGTGCACGCGTAGGAACACTTTACTCAGGTAAAAAGCAACAAAAAAAAATGAATGTCACAACCGATTTAAGTCATTAGCACTGACTTTAGTGGATCATTTTTTAGTGTATCTTGAGCAATCGATTATTACGTATGCGAAACTAGGTAATTCCGCTGTATAAGGCTTGAGAGAATGTTGAGCTTTTTGTTACGTTTGATTCGCTTGAATAAATATTATATAAGAAATGAAGTTAAAATTTAGCACAGTATTTCTCAAACTGTATGTTGCAAAACTTACGCAATCAAATGTATCATAAAATGTACTCTGAAAAATGCAACAAAAAATTATTTCATTATATATATACATATATATACATATATATATATATATATATATATATATATATATATATATATATATATATATATATATATATATATATATATATATATATATATATATATATATATATATATATATATATATATATATATATATATATATATATATATATATATTTTCAATCTTTTTGCTTGTTGTCCAAGTTATCAAAGTTTATAGATATGATCTTCCATTAATATCAGAAACATGCATTATGTGTTCATTTTTATAAAATACCTGGACTTGATAAAGAGTTTTATCGAAATGAACAATTCATTATTAGACCTAGGACTTGTCCACTTGTAAAGCTTTCACGCTCGGATTTTATTTGATATTATTTTATCGATTCTTTCTATTGATGTCTTTTGTTTGTCTTCAGCTGGTAAGGCACTTATTGTGTACTTATTTGTAAGGCATTTTGTAATGTTGGGGTTTTTTGAGTTGAAACTTCTCTCTATTCTTTCATTGGATAACTTTTATTATATATATATATATATATATATATATATATATATATATATATATATATATAATTAGAATTAAATACTCAGACCTGAAGATGAATTTAATTCTGATTAATCATCGAATTTGGGAAGGTTCTGTTCTTTACTCTTATCGGCATTATGGCCGTGAATTTGCTTCTATGGTGATGTTAATATTACTTGAATTGTATTTTTTTTTTTTTTTTTTTTTACATAATTCTTATTATTACATATTTCAAATATATATATATATATATATATTATATTTTTAATGTTGAATTGTACATTTGGCGCTTTTCGGGATAAAAAAACTAATTTGAAGTACCCAATTAACTTATATATTACGCAATTCGAAATTGATAATTATCAATATTGATAGCTTCCGAAATAAGCAATGTAGTTCATATATTAAAATATTTTAATAATTAATCCATCAAATTTGCATCCTTTTAATTAACTTAGCATCACTTTTGCAATTTTAATGATATTTTGGGCGACAATCTGGGGCGAAATATAGATAATTTAACGTTATTTCGCTAAATGAGTCGCCAAAGTCATCGCCAAGCGTTACAGATAAACGGATAGAAGAGAATATTTCTTATATATAAATAACTATAACTGTCCGCATGTTGTTAGGTGTTAAAATACAAATTCGTTACAGGAAGTATCTTCTCTACTAAATGGAACGAACTAAATCCACGACAATAATGTTAACAAATGTATCGCATAATATTGCATAAGAAAAGTGAACATATTTCAAAAGAATTAATACTTTTTTTTTAATTTTATGTGACTTTTTGATAAATTTATTTGAAAATGTGCAATATCTCGAGAACGGTTCATGCTAGCGTTATGAAATTTATGTCAATCGTTTTCTAATGTGAAAGTACATATGAAATGATTATTTACGTAACTTTATTAAAGATTTTGATTCTTTAGATGATTTTTTCAGAATATCATTGGAAAAGTTGGGGATGTTTCGAACATCCGGTTGCGTTTAAAAACAAAACTCTTTCTGTATTCACTAATTGTAATTTTCGTACAAAATTTCTTCGAATCCCTCTATTCGTTCGTGAAATACCGTCACCAGAGTCTCACTGACACACATGCATACTCACACAAGTACACACACACACAGGCACACGTATACTCTCTCTCTCTCTCTAACACACACACAGACATATACTTACACACACAGAGACACATATACTTACTTACATACACACATACACATACTCACTCTCTAACACACACACACACACATACTCACTCTCTAGCACACACACACAGAGATACATACAGACAAAGACTTCTTCTTGAACACAGACACAAACATATACACACAGCCATCACCTTAAGAACGGTTGATTCGAGGTCAGGGATGCTTGACATGTGAATTTTCGATCATAGCATATTTCATATACGTTAGACTACATAAGTTGGGAAAGTAACAAGTTATTGTGTGAAAAGTTTAAGTAACTTGTATATAATAGAAAAATATTTAAATATAAGTGCACGTTTGTGCAACGTCATCTAGTGCACGTTTGTGCAACGTCAAGTTATGTATATTTGCTGTTTAAAGTAGGTGAAATGTAACTACCTGCTTTGTCCATAATTGTGGTATACCATTGCGTCATTTGCGCCACTACTTGTGCCATGGTGGAGCTAAAATTGGAGAAATGTAGATATAATTAGATATAACAGGTAAACAAAATATTGTAAGGATATCATCATATGGGCCCACATTAATTAATAAATTAATTGTAATTAAATAAATCATTAATTAATTAATTATTCCTGCAATACTAGCAGTCTACAGAAGGCATTTAATTCGATTTTCGGTATCTACCGCACATAAACACGTTTAGAAAAGTATGCATTTCACTATGTTCTGAATATAATATGTTCCTATGTCCTGAATATAAACCTGTCACAAAATTCAATATCTCATCTATATATATTTTAACAAGTATTTTTCAAAAATGGGTGAAAGATACTTCAATGTTACCAATAACCATAACATTAACCCTTCCTAAATATATATTAAAACACTGGATCAGTTAAAAAACAATTTATGTTTTCCGGAAATTTGTGAACAATGTTGTATATCAAACAACGCATTCTCATACTGAACAGTATAATTTTGTTTGCACAAAGTTTTTTGATGTCGAGATTTTGATGCCCATAGTGATTGGCCATGAAGATTGATAAGATTGCTTAATTGCTATTTGAAATTTTCGATTAAACCATCAGTGTATATGTATCTTAGAATTTCACACTGGTTAAATTCATTCAAGTATCGAATACAATAAAAGTGTATTTAAAAATTGCTGAGTTCTTCTGCATAAAGTTCAAAAATGTCAGTAAAATTAAGAATGCAAATATTCTTAGGTGGTAATAAGTTATTAATATTTTCTAAAATCTTTGGTATTTTGGCTAAATTTTTATATATTTTTTACAGAAATTCAATTGTTAGTAATGTTCAATTTTGCATGAAAATTAATTTAAGAATTTTATAAAAAATCTTCTGACCTTTTGCAAAGTCGAATATAGGTGAAGGTCATCATCTTATAATTGGACCATTTTGCTTTCCCAGCAGTAGATGGTAATGTGTAAGGAAGGTATTGGAATAATGTCGAAAATCGCAACTCAAGGTTTTCGATAAATCTACACATTTCGAGCACTCTGGGATACGAAAAAATATTTTTAGCGTTAGCGTGGGGTCTGTGTGTCCGTCTACCTGTTTATTTATGTGTCTGCTTGTACAATGCATGTATCCTTTCTAGCTGAAAAACTAAATGACCAAATTTCATAAAATTTTTTTGTTAGCTAGGTCAGCTGTGAGTTACTTTGCTAATGACTAGATTTTGGTGCGATTTGGGAAAGAGAACCTTCTTCTTTTGCAAAAGGTCCGTAAAAAATCGTTTGTATCAACTGTAACTGAAAAGTTGATTTGGTAGATAAGTCACTTGTTGGTAATAAATATCATTTGGAAGAAAAGAACTCTTCGTGCGAAATGTCCGCCAGAAATTGCCAAAATCTAAAATAAGCGACTACATATACTCAAATATATCAATTGAATGCTTGTTTTATTCGTATTTTTTGACGACAAAATAAATAAGACCAACCCTATAGATCTAGAATATTATATTCAATTTAATGAATTGTGAAAGAAAAAAAAAGAGAACATGAATTTATATCTGTAGGGAAAGTCGTATGCTATCCACATCAGATATTTATCAATTTATTTGCAAGTTCTATTTGCTTTAATCAAAAGCTGTATTATCCAGTGGTTAAGGCACGGGGATTGCATTCGAGAACCCGAGTTCGATTTCCGGAGCTTCTGATACTGTCCAAGTGGCTACACGAGTATAAATAAGCACGGTGAATCTGTGGGTCTAGAAGTCCTTCCGAGAGTTTAGTGGCTGATGTAGAAGGGTAAGGTCCTTATGCATGTCACCCCCACTGGATTCTGATCAAAATGGGGTGTCTTAAGTGCTTAATTCACCCCTATGATGTGCCAGGGAAACGTTGTATAACTGAAAAATGGTCTACGTTTCGGCCACTGTGCAGGGAAATGATTAAATATCAAGTCCCTGGTCATTGGGAGAGGGGAATTTTATTTTAATCAAATTCCGTGTTACTTTAAATTTAAGCAGGAATTCCTTGGTCTCCTCACCAGAATTTAAAACTGAGAGTTTTATACATAAATCCATCCTTTTATTCCCCCATTTGGATAGGTATAATTGTATGAAAGAGGTGTTTATGATAAGTTCGTTTTTCCGTCACATTTTTGATAATACTTGGAAAAGCAAACTTTCTCGACTACTTTTTACTTCATCATAAACTAATTCATTATTTTAAAATAAATGGCCATTTTCAACTTCTTTTAAATAACTTATTATTTTCTCAAATAGATATTTACTTTAGACGGAAATTGTATTATTTCTAACACAAAGGCGCTAAAAAGGGCAAAGACATCAAAATCTTTGATGTCTTTGCCCTTTTTAGCGCCTGAAATGTCTATGAGCAAATATTCTGTTTTGGAACAAAGCTGCTATGTATTTTGTTAAGAAACTATTTTTCTTATTTTGGAACAGAAAGCTATGTACTTTGTTAAGAAACAAATTTTCAATTTTGAAACCAAAAGGCTATGTAATTTGTTAAAAAGTGATGTTCAGTCGATGCCATTGTATCCAATGAACTACTGAAGCGATAACCTTTTAACACTTTTCATTTGAAGTTGACCCGATATCCTCTTCCTCTCAGGTTTCACAATGAATGGAAACACCAGATACAGAAAACCTCCTCATTCTTCTGATTGTTCTTTTATGCATGATATAATCTTGAACACAGTGACAATCCTCCAAGAAATTAGCCAACAAATCGTAAGGTCATGGTAAAAGTTGAAATTCGCATTTTTCTCATCTTAGAAATCAATTGCATCCAATCTACAAAGTCCAGTTGCTCAGACTCAAGTGCCAGTGGTGATTCGAACCACAGATCTTCGCCTATCCAGTTAACGCTGTATCCATTGAATTACTGATCCGATTGTATGTCCTTCTATATTGGAGAATCATCCTATACATTTCAATATAACTTTGACTTTGCAGGAAATGATGTATTCACGTTTGCGACATGTGATCTGATTATGCACGACCCTTACTCACTGGCCTTTTTCATCTTTTCTATTACTTTATGTTGCTTCATATTGATAGGGAAATGTTAATCCATGGATTATAACATAGCTGATTTGAACCACCAATTAACAAATATTATACATCTTTGTACCACAGACACTTCAGGATCTTAGTCCTTATAAAAAACGATCGTTTCTTCATCTAGTGTTTCAGGAATAAGCTGTAGAATATATTCCAAATATGGAAGATAGGATAATCTCATAGCTCAATAGATATAGCATCCTCTAGCCATCTGGAGATGGCGGTTCAATTCCTCACTGAGTCAAGAATTCTTGACAACTTAACCATGCAAATGAGAGATACTGGTTTATTGAAACCTGAGCAATATAAAATGGGCTCCAGTATGATTTATGACAGTGGTTCAAATCTTTGGACTGATAATTCAGTGTTATACAATGTAAAAAGGAGAAGAACGAAGAGAACCTGAAGGAAGTTGGACTATTATTTTTCACCTCTCTTTCTCTTTCTTTTAGCTATATTCCTCTATATCCATAAAAGCATATGTTTCAAGATCATTAAAAAGATCATTATAACATTTCATAAAAATCATCACAAGAGACCGAGTTTCACACGAGTTTTTCACTTTTGCAAATTTTGCTCCCATCAGAAATCTATCGCAGTATAAATATAAAGACATGCCATTACATCTGAATGTTAGAAGAAATTATGAAATAGATATTCGAGTATCGTAATAATTCTCGCAATAAAAGTTTTAAAATATATATTATACAGAGAGAAATTCTTATAACGAACTCTGGAAGGACAGTCAAAAACTCTACTGTCAAAAACTCGGAAATGAAAAATCAAAATTACGAGTCAAACATTGACCGATGCAAATATACATCTAAACTTTCATTTTTCATTACATTTATGCGGTACGTAATAACAGTATAAGAGTTTCACTTTCATTTAACGTTGAAACAATCCCTTATCTTTGACAGATTATGCTCTCAAAAAATATTTTATAAACAGCGCTGTAAAGTTCCGAAACAGAGTATTGCATTTCTACTGCAGGTCATATATCTGCCGATTTCCTTCCTCCTCTTGAACTTCTCTGCTTTCTTGAGCTTCCTTGCGCACAACACTGAGGAGTTTGAGAATGAAAGTTTTTGTAAGTTACCCAAGATTTCAATTCAAAGAATTTTTTGGTGAAATCTTTGTTAATTTTTGCTCACTATATTCGAAAAATTTTTATGCATAAGTGCGTTACAAATGGAGTCTAACTGCATTATATAGAAGTTAGTAGCATTAATTTAACTAGAATTATCTTATTTATATATTAACTAAAGTCATTCTCAGTTCTTATATTTACGATAAATCCGCATTTAATTACAGATAGATGAGATAAAAAAACTATAAAAAAATATTTTAAACTAAAGACCTAGGCATTATGGTGCTATCTGGAAATTTACGAAATATTGCTATTTACAATAAAATTAAACACGTGATATTAATTACCGGTTTTTACTCTAAAATAATAAAAAGTTTCAGATATAAATGATTAAATCCTAGTGAAGTTATTAAACAATAAAATTTATCAAAAATATTGAATTATGCGTGTGGGCATAATTTTATTTTGTAATAGTATACGAGTTGTGCAAAATAATACATTGTTAAAAGCTTGTGCTACATTTGACAATCTTTTTATTTTTTATAATAACTATCAAATATTTATAAATCATATTTCCTTTAGCTCAGTTATTATATCGCAGATGAATTTAAGCAGAGCTTAAAACTCACTAATTTAAGTTTATCCTCATTTGTTAACACTCAAAATACATGAATGATAAAATACAAAAGTGTTTTTTTTAATTTATTTTTGGTATAAATTTCAATTACAGCAATATTTTTGAAAAATATATAGCATTTTACTTTATGAAAAATCATTGAAATATTCAACATTTGTAATCAATAAAAAAAATTTTGTTTATTCCATTTTCCAACTTAAAATCCATATTGTAATATCTTCCAAGAAAATATATAAAAAATGTGTTTGATAAATTTGCCAACTACAAATATTTACACACTTCACAGTATCTACAAAATAATAATATATGAATAAAAACAGAAAAAATAAATTTACTTACCTTGAGAGAAATAGGAAATTCCTTAGAGAAACCTACAATTCGAAACTAAAAACTAAATTAAAGTAAATACTACGATATTATTTTCTTGGCTTTATAGTAGAACCATGGAATTTCTATCTAGCGGTAGTTTCCTAAGGCTGATCATTTGGACTTGACATAAACAACGACAAAAACATACATACGATCAGAGCTCTAATGAATCGGAATTTCTATGAACACGGGTTTTTAAGCGGCCAAATGTGTGACGTATTCTTAAGACACGGTTTACGGGAGCAACAGTCCCCTCCGCCTCCCCGCCATCCCTCCAGAGCATGACGTAGAAAAGATCTCTGTTACAAGAACGCGTTTGGGATCTTAAGCCACACGTTGTTGGAAAAAGGCATTTTGTTGCCTCAGGTAAAAAGTTAGGTACGATAAGAGGGTTGCCAGACAATTTTACCTCCAGGCGGTACTTTTTCCATCGCCAAGATGCATGAAATGAATTATTTAATGTTTCTCAGGGCCATGATGAAGATACGATTATAATAATAATTAAATGTAAATACTATTTGTTTTCAAAATTCTCTGTTGGTGTAAATAAAAATAATGAATGGTAAGGCATCTGTATAGTCATAATTAGGGATGGACTGGAATAAGCGATTTCTAAATCTTAAAGCCATATAGCTGCCACTGGGTTTACCAAGCTTGGGAGGAAACTTTGGATTCTCCTCTCCGTAATTTTGAGTTTTAGACTCTTTGGTCTCAAAAAACCATTATATATTCTCCATGTACACTTTTTAATCACTTCATTTTTGTGAACACTATAGTTAATTTGTACACCAGGGCTTATGACATCGTTCTTGTATCAGTATTAACGAACTCGAAACTCCGATTTTTGTAACCGTTGACACAATCTGGTTCTCCTTACCACTGACACACCCATCCTTGGGAGGAGGGGGTGGGGGTTTTATAAAAATTCCGATCATTCTTAGACGAATTCAATGTTTCAAAGACAAGGGTTAAAAGCCAGTGTTTAAAATTTTACTTGATTGTGTCCAAGTTGGACCTTCAATTCATCTACAATATATATACATATATATATATACATATATATACATATATATATATATATATATATATATATATATATATATATATATATATATATATATATATATATGTACATATATATATGTAGATATAGATATATATATATACATATATATATATATGTATATATATATATCTACATATATATATGCATATATATATATATATATATATATATATATATATATATATATATATATAAATAAAAATGAAAAATAATAAACAAAGTCAAAAAAATTGGAAAAATTAAAAAATCAGAAAATAAGATGGATTAACATTAATGTTTTGAATTTTATTTTCGCAAAAAAATTGTAACTTTTGCCAGTATTGAAACTACGACTTGAGCGCCCTTATAATGGTGTATAGTGGCATACTCGTTCATCCAGTTTTCTTATGAATTACTTGTTTAGTAAGAATTTTCATCTTTGATTCATGTCTATATTCAGGATTGCATATATGGGATGTTCATATTCTGAATTGCTTGTCCGGTTTCCAGCTTAGACTCACTGGACGGGTCTGGGAGTATTACTGTGAACGTTCGTACTGTCTCCCTGGTAGATTTTCGACTTGTTCATTCCGGTGCTTCTAGATAATTAAGCTGTTGAGGTTGATCGTGTATACACGTGGAGGAAGAAGAAGGGTTCATGCCGCATGGTAATACAAATTTTGTTAATGTATTTTATTTTCATTTTTTTTCATTTTTTGATGCCTGTAGTCTGGGTTGGAGTATTTATAGTAATGGACTATTGCTCTATCTGAAACAGGCATGTGTTTGGGTTAGTTAGAGTTAAATACTCAGACCTGAGGAAGAATTTAACTCAGACTAATCATCGAATTTGGGCTGGTGATGTTCTCTTCTCTTATCGGCATTATGGCCGTGAATTTGCTTCTTTGGTGATGTTAATATTACTTGAATTTTTTTATTATTACATAATTTGTTTTTATTATTACATATTTCTAATATATATTTATATATATATATATAATATTAAAACACCGTGAAATACTACATTACAAAATCATCTGAAATCACACTTAAAAGGCGCAAAGCTGCACTAAAAAGAGGATTAAAATATTTTCAAAAAGAAAAGAGGTATGGATGGAAACAATATACCAAAAGATGGCCGGGGGGAGTTGTGACCCCCTCACCCCGGTTAAGCATGCTTTGCGTCGCGACAACACTCCCGGAGAGCCGGTATATTGCAAAAAGGAATACGAATGTATCAAATTGTCAGATGTAAATATACATCATACACAAACAAATATAAGATATAAATGTCAAGATCCAGCCCTATCGAAATTCATCCACAGTAAATGTTTGAAATATGTTTAAAAAGTGTATGAATAATGTGTGAAACATGTTCACAAGTATATGATAATTTATACTTGTGATAATTTATACTTGTGAACATGTTTCACACATTATTCATACACTTTTTAAACATATTTCAAACATTTACTGTGGATGAATTTCGATAGGGCTGGATCTTGACATTTATATCTTATATTTGTTTGTGTATGATGTATATT
The DNA here is from genome assembly GCA_951213105.1 of Amaurobius ferox. NCBI lineage: Eukaryota > Metazoa > Arthropoda > Arachnida > Araneae > Amaurobiidae > Amaurobius > Amaurobius ferox. The sequence continues at coordinate 51,297,629 of OX578147.1, read as the reverse complement.
TACATCTTACAATTTGATACATTCGTATTCTTTTTTGCAATATACCGGCTCTCCGGGAGTGTTGTCGCAACGCAAAGCATGCTTAACCGGGGTGAGGGGGTCACAACTCCCCCCGGCCATCTTTTGGTATATTGTTTCCATCCATACCTCTTTTCTTTTTGAAAATATATATATTTATATATATATATATATATATATATATATATATATATATATATATATATATATATATATATGTATATATATATGAAGTTGGAACGCATATATTAAACGAAATCCTGTTCATTCGCTACGTTGACGACATTTTAATAGCGTATCCAAGTGAAACATATCAGATGGATTTTACTTTCTATCCACAGCATTTAAAACTTACTGAAACACCATACAATGTCAACGAAAGTCTAAATTTTCTGGATCTAACAATATACCAACAACCAGGTGGTTCTACTGGTTTCTGTTTGTACGATAAACGCAACGACTTCCACTTCAAAATCAATTATATCATAAACTGGAACTCATGTATGCACAAAAATGTCTTTAGAAATATAATACAGGGGCAATTAATGCGTAGTCAGAGAGTAAACAGTAAAAAGGAAGATCGATATTTATGCGACTTTCGTTTCCTACAAAACACCATCTCACAAGGTTTTCCTAAGTGTTTTTTTATGTAACATTATCTACAAATTTTTTAAAATAACTGTAACCGATTGTTATCGTTTATATTTAAGTAAAACTGATGGCAATATACATACTGGATAGTCACAGGTAAAACGTAGTGATAGCTGATATAGGACCTCTTATAGGGTCTTTTGTGTAATACGATATGGAAGATTTGTTTCATCTGATATAATACGGTATACATGATGTACATCTACATGTATGATAGTGATAACTGTCATTGAGGTAAAATGGTTTTAGAGATAGAATTTGTTATTATTGTCCTATTAAGTGTCAATATTTAAAGTCTTCTTTAAGTAGAAGCTAAGTAATTTTGCTCATTTATACTCGTGAACTTATTTCAAACATTTAATGTTAGTGATATTTGATATGGCTGGATCTCAACAATTTTCTCTTATATTTGTTTTGTGTATGGTTTTCATCTTAAAACTTGATACATTCTTATTCTTTTTTTGCAATGTACCGGCTCTCCGGGAGTGTTGTCGCGACGCAAAGTATGCTTAACCGGGGTGAGGGGGTCACAACCCCCCCTCCCGGCCATCTTTTGGTACATTGCTTCCATCCATACCTCTTTTCATTTTGAAAATATGTATATATATATATATATACATATATGTATGTATATATATATATATATTACATATATATATATATACTCATATATATATATATATATATATATATACATATATATATATATATAGATATATGTATGTATATATATATATATATATATATAAGCATAGAATGGACATGAAATTGTATTGATGGAAGGATACAGATGAATGACATACATAATCACAAAAAATGCGCAGCAGAACACGTACAGAGGGAGCTGTGGTACACAGTCCGATCATCCTCAATAGCGAGTCGCACCGTCCCGTGCTGCAATACGGTCCGGCATGCTGTCGAACAGAAGCCTGATGTTGTCCTGCCGCAGACGACTCCACACTCGTTGAACGTTACATTCCAAATCTCGAAGATTGCGGCAACGAGGCAGCTGACGTTTCAACTGGTCCCACTCATGATCGATAGAGGACAGATTTGGGGAGCGGGCAGGCCATGGAAGTGTTTGGACTTGACTCAAGCAATCCTGGGCGACCAGAGCCGTATGCGGTCTGCCATTTTCCTGCTGGAATTGCGCACCTGAAATCCCAGCAACGAATGGGAGCACATATGGCCGTATAATCTCATCCACGTACCGCTGGCCCGTCAATGTTCCAGGTACCACTACTAGAGCGGATCGGCTATCGTAGGATATGGCTCCCCAGCCCATGATGCCTGCAGTGGGGCTGGCGTGCCGCTCGTTAACGAGAGTGGGATTGTGGCGTTGTGCAGGGGGTCTCCACACTCGGACAGGATGATCCCCAAAGCGAAACGGCACTCATCGCTAAACACCACACATCGGCAATCTGTGGCGTTCCACGTTGCTCTGGCCCGGCACCACTGCAACGGGAGCCGGCAATATTCCCGTTTTAACGGCAGTACGCGTAAGGGTGACGGGGATTGTAGGTTCGCTTCCTTCATGCGTCTATATATGGTTCGTGCGCACACAGGAGCCGCTATGTGTGCCTGTATCGCAGATCGGATTCCCGTGAGCTTTAAACGTGCCTGCCGCACGTTCATTCGATCCTCTCTACCCGTGGTATGCCTGGTCCGTCCAGAGTCGGTCCTCCGTGTCTGAGTGGTGTCCCGTGACCAGTGCTTCCAACACCGTCGGACGGTATAATCCGAATGATCTCCGTGACAGGCTAACCGGCGCGAGGACCACACTGCGGTTTTCAGCCCAATGATGGAACCTCTCTCGAAGTCAGTCAGATGCGTATATAGACGTTTCTGGCATTTACCCACCATTTTTTCACTCCGTACTCGTGCTTGCGTCGGCGGAAGCTTCTCGCATTGATGGGGCGTCGACTACACGCCGGTTTATAAGGCCGCTGGCACATGCTTGCAGCGCCACTCAAGGGTGTACGGTCATGCACAATCACACCAGACTGGGATCATTTGCATATCAGCCCGCGCCCGCCCTCTAGCTATTTGCATCATTTCGCTGTTGTACCATGTTTTCTTCTTGGTGCGAAACTTTCATTGCATAAATATGTATATATATAGTTTATATATATATATATATATATATATATATATATATATATATATATATATATATATATATATATATATATAATTGCATACTTGTTAAAAGAACCTTGAAGAGAGCCCTAGAAAGCCTTTAGAATGCCTGAAGAAATAACTTCGAAAAGAACCAACTTGATACTTGATAAAGGAACTTCGAAATTTAAACGAGGCGATTATTCCCTGTCTTTAAGGCGTGCTACAAATGTCGAAGAAGTTAGATAACCCTAATTCCCATGTTTTATATATTTTAACTATTTTTTTTCTAAATGTATTAATAAAATTGCTGTTAAAATTCAGAAATTCAAATACATTAATTTCATTAAATGTATTCAAGATGTATATTTCTCATGAGGGTTTCCTGTTATAAAGTAGACCCGATGCTTCATCTTCTATAACTCTCTGGTAAAGCGCCGCAGATCGGAAGATTCAGTCCCCCACGAAAATTTTGCTTCACTATAAATGTCTTGGATGAAAATAAAAAATGGCATATAAATAAAAAAAAATGCTAATTCCAAATATTTGCCTGACGACAAAAAATGAATATCACTGAATGAAACACGTTATTTCAATTAGAATTCGCATATTTTATTTGAAGAAGGTAACTGTGCTGCTGACATAAACTTAAAAAATCTGATGTGGGCAACACATGACTTTCCTTATATAATGAAATGAATTTACTACTTTTACAGTAAAATAAATAGGTTTTTCTTCTAGTAGATAATAATATCCTTTCCAAGATATTGAATTTTCGACAATTAGTCGTCATTTTCACTGATTTAGCGTCATTTTTATCCATTTGGCGAGATTTTCGTTAATTTGGCAACATTTCAAAAAGTCGCCAAGTTGGCGACATTCCGCCAATTTCGTCGCCAAAATTTCGCCAAGCGTTATGGACGAAGAAATAAGTTATTCTTACAGCAGATAAATTGGCGTTCAAATGCAAAAGTATTACTCAAAGTATCTTTTTTCATGAATGGAACGCGCTAGATCTACGAGATTGATGTCACGCAATTTATCGCATGATATTATATATGAAAAGTGAACATGTTTCCCAATAGGAATTTTTTTTTTCTATTTTATATGACTTTTTGATAATTTTTTTGAAAAATGTGCAATATCTAGAGAACGGTTCATGTTAGCGTTCTAAAATTTATGTCAATCGTTTTCTAATGAAAAATTACATAAGAAATGTCTATTTACGTAAATTTATTATTGGTTCTGATTTTTTAACGATTTTTTCAAAATTTCATTCGAAAATTTAAGGGGGTTCTAAACATTCGATTGCGTATAAAAACAATAGGCTTCCAGTGTTTACAGATTGTGATTTTTGTACCAAATTTGGTTCGAATCGGTCCATTCGTTCGTCAGTTATCGTCTCCACAGACCCACTGACACACACACACACATACTTTCACACACACACACACACACACACACACACACACACACACACATACACACACACAGACATCACTTCAAAAATGTTTGATTCGTGATCAGGGATGCTTGAAACGTGCTCTCCCGTCGAAAACTCGAATTCGAATTTCCGACCCCGTCACAATACTTTCCTTATACATTATGTATATAAGGAAAGTAAAAAGTAAAATTTTGATTAGTATGTTTTTTAGTTACTTTTGAAGGGGGAGTAGTAGTATACTATTGAATTACAAAAAAAGTTAAAATTGACGTGACGCTTTGAAGAATATAACAGTTTTCATATCATGAATTTTTCAGAATTTCAGTAGTTACCAGATATTATATAAAATACAACTGTTATATTTTTATAAAAAAAAGCATATTAATGTTTGCAAGCTTTTAATAAGCACGCAAATCTGCGCTTTATCAGAGATGTCTGTATCAAACTCTATACAGACGGAAGAAAATGAATGGAGCCTTTGGCTTTAAAGTAACGCAATGTTGCAAAATGTTATTAAAAATTAAAAGCAACGTATCATTATTTACTTTTATCAGTTCTTAAAGAAACTCTTAAAATAATTGTTATTTAAATACTTGAGACCAAAAGTCCATTTAAAAATGGCATTTTTCATTCTGATGCATATTATAATACAAATAAACGTTAACAATAAGAAAAAATCTGATGTGGGCAGCACATGACTTTCCTTATATAATGCAATGAATTTACTACTTTTACAGCAAAAAAAAAAGGCATAGGTTATTCTTATAGTTGATACTTATATTCTTTCCAAAGTATTAAATTTTCGTCAATTAGACGTCATTTTCATTGATTCAGCGTTATTTTTATCCATTTGGCGACATTTTCGTTAATTTGGCAACTTTTAAAAAGTCGCCAAATTGGCGACATTCCGCTAAATTCATCACCAAAATATTGCCAAGAGTTATGGAAGGAGAAATAAGTTATTCTTATAGCAGATAAATGTCTATTGGCGTTCAAATAAAAACATTTTTCTCAAAGTACCTTTTCTCATGAATGGAATGAGCTAGATTCACTAGAATGATGTCACCCAATTTACAGCATGATATTACATATGAAAAGTGAACATGTTTCTCAACAGTTAATATATATATTTTTTTAATTTATGGGATTTTTTGATAACTTTATTTGAAAAATGTGCAATATCTCGGGGCCGGTTCAGTCTAGCGTTCTAAAGTTTAGTTTATGCCAATCGTTTTCTAAGGAAAACTTACTTAAGAAATGTCTATTTGCATAACTTTATTAACGGTTTTTATTTTTTGATGATTTTTTCAAAATTTAACTCGAAAATTTAGGGGGGTTCTGAACATTCGATTGCGTTTGAAAACAATAGGCTTCCAGTATTCACGGATTGTGATTTTTGTTCCAAATTTCATTCGAATCGCTCCATTCGTTTGTGAGATATCGTCTCCACAGACTCACTGACCCACACACACACACACACACACACATACTTTCGCACACACACACACATACTTTCATACACACACACATACTTTCACACATACACACACATACTTTCACACACACACACACACACACACAGAGTCATCACTTTAAAAATGTTCGATTCATGATCAGGGATGGTTGAAACGTGCTCTCCCGTCGAAAACTCGAATTCGAATTTTCGACCCAGTCAAAATACTTTCCTTATACATTATGTATATAAGGAAAGTAATATGAATACATGAGGAAGTCAACTGGAGTCTCTCTTACTCCAGATGTTTTGATAAACCATCAGATATTGTGTTTAATGACCTCTTCAAAACAAAGTAGCTAAGAGTTGTAAATTCGATTTATTTCTTTAGTTAATGTTGAATCAAATTATTCCTCATAAGTATTCTGAACGTGCTTTGGGTACGAGACACAGTTTCCCTTCTAATCGTCCTTCTCGTCGTTATAAATGTGGAACGATATTGTTCCATGTTACCTCCCTTATTGCTAGTTATGAAAGTTAATAATGAAAGCATGTGACAATAAGTAGAGTGATGGTAAGGTCAATATTGAGGAAAAGTAAACTCTTGATGGTCTAGGGTGGAAAATGCCTGCGGGCAGGTTGAATATCCGAGACTGTTAAAAGATTGGATGAGGATAGAACAAGGAAATTCAACCTGTTTTAAACATGAAGCACTGGCAGTGTTACTTTCTTCCAAGAAGCACCAACATAGTATTATATTCTATAGGATTTCTCTAAAAGTAAACTGTACTTCAGGCCTTAGTTGTACTTTTTTCATAGAAAGTTCAGTTAAAGGCTGAATTTGTGATTAGCCAAGACAGCAAAGAGAGAGGATGAGAACAGAACAAGGAATTTCAACCATTTCCAATCATGAAGCACTTATAGTATGTTATTTTTTTCCACAGAGCACTAGCATAATATTATATTCTTTATTAATTGACTAAAGAATACATTTTTATAAAAAAAAAGTACAGATAGGTGTTCAATTTATCATTATCCCAAACAGTTCAAAGAGAGGATGAGGATACAAGAAAATTCAACCGTTTTCAATCACGGAGCACTCACAGCATGTTATTTTTTCCAAAGAGCACCAACATAATATTATATTCTTTAGAAATTGATAAAAGAATACTTTTATGTAAAATAGTACCGTTCGGGACTGGACTTTTCGTTATCAAAAACGGTGAAACAAAAGGATGAGGACACAACAAAGGAATTCAATTTTTTTTCAATCATGGAGTATTCATGATTGAAAACCTGTATGTTACGTTTTCAATCATGATATGTTACGTTCTTACAAGGAGCACCAACACAGTATTCAATTCTTTAGGACATGATTAAGGGTCACATTTTTATTTTATGAAATACATTTACGGGCTAAATTTGTGATTATCCAAAGCGGAAAAGAAAAAATAAATATAGAACAAGGAAATGCAAATTTTTTCAGTCATGAAGCACTAGCAGTATGTTTTTCCAAAGAGTACCAACATAGTATACAATTATTTTAAAAAGTAACTAAGGAATAGATTTTTTATTAAAAAAATATGCGATTTAGGATTAAATATATATATATAATTAATGTGGACATATCCCACACAATTTTCATACAACCACTTACAATAAATGTCTTTCAGGTCAAGATAATGCTCTTGACCTGCCAAACATCTATTTTCACCAGATCAAAACATTTTATTAAGTTTCAAAGTAGTTATTATCAGACAAATCAGATAAATATGCAGATAAAATTAATTCGAGTCACCTCGTCGCCTTGTTGCAATTAAGTTACTTACCGTGATGTTTTCTAAATGTATTAGAGAACATATGAATTAGCTCTTTAGTTATTGTTTATTTAGCTTGTACTATTAAAACTTATTACTACTATTAAGACGTTTGGAGACGTTCCAATATTTTTTTCAGCTCATTCGCGCTTCCGAAATTCGTTGTCTTTGTAGTTTTATTTTTTATAGAAAACTGTGGGTTAATTTACAATTCAAAGCAATTAGGAAATTGTAGGACTTAACATAAAGCAAATGACATCTCAATTTTATAAACTAAAAATACTATTCATTGGATTAAAAATCTGATATAGGCAGCAAATGATGATGTTCTCTATTCATTTATCTGCAAACATTTTGAAATAAATCCATTTAAGTTCTATGACACAAAATAATACATAAAATGAACATTTATTTGAAATTATATCTAATTTACAGTTTTAAGACATTTTCATTTGACAACTCACGTTAGCTCATTTTGCAAAAGTCGCCAGCCCGCCCAAATTCTAAAATCTGAAATAACTCGAAATTATAATAAATAAATAAAAAATAAACTTTATTTTGAACACAATAGGTACAATTTCATCATATAAATGAATGTATAACAGTGGGGCTAAAAATAAACAATGGATCAGAAAACCGATCAAATTTGCAACAGAAATAACTTGAAGTACTTCTTGAAATTATTTTCGTAATTCAGTGATATTAAGAAAGATGGGGAAAAGTTCCGTAATTTTGAAACGGTAGAATTTGTATTTAGGTATAAGCTATTTGTACGAAAAACAAGAGGTAAAAGTTAATTTCTATTTCGATTATTGTAATCACGATCGTTAAATTAGCGAAAAAGATACTAGAATACTGATTATGATGAATATGTTGAAACATAAGCAAAGTCAAACGATAGTGAAAAATCATAGTGGAGAGCAAAATTTTTTAGTGAAAACATAGGCGAAATTGGTTAATCCTGGGGAAATGGGATTTCATTAATTTAGTCAGCAAAATTATTTATAAAACACGCATTTAATAATTACATTTAAATCTATTTATTATTTTAATACTTTCCTTATATACATATAATGTATAAGGAAAGTATTGTGACGAGGTAGAAAATTTGAATTCGAGTTTTCGACGGAAAAGCATGTTTCCAGCATCCCTGATCACGAGTCGAACATTTTTGAGGTGATGTCTGTGCGTGTGTGTGTGAGGGTGTGTGTCAGTGAGACTGTGGAGACGATATCTCACAAACAAATGGAGCGATTTGAATGAAATTTGGTACAAAAATTACAATCCGTGGATACTGGAAGCCTATTATTTTTAAACACAATCGTATGTTAAGAACTCCCCTAAATTTTCGAGTGAAATTTTGAAAAATTCGTCAAAAAATCAAAACCTTTAATATAGTTACACAAATAGACATTTCTTATGTAATTTTTCCTTAGAAAACGATTGACATAAACTTTAGAACACTAGTATGAACCGTTCTCGAGATATTGCACATTTTTAAATAAATTTATAAAAAATCCCATAAATTAAAAAAATATTAACTGTTGAGAAACATGTTCAATTTCATACGTACTATCATGCATTAAATTCGCTGACATCATTCTCGTGGATCCAGTTCGTTCCATTCACAGGAAAAGATATTTTGAGTAGTACTTTTGTATTTGAACGGCAATATGTTATAAAAAATCTGATGTGGGCAACACATGACTCTCCTTATATAATGTAATGAATTTACTACTTTTACAGTAAAGAAATAGGTTTTTCTTATAGTAGACACTAATATTCTTTCCAAGATATTGAATTTTCGACAATTAGTCGTCATTTTCATTGATTTAGCATCATTTTTATCCATTTGGCGAGATTTTCATTAATTTGGCAACAATTCAAAAAAGTCGCTAAGTTGGCGACATTCCGCCAAATTCATCGCCAAAATCTCGCCAAGCGTTATGCACTAAGAAAAAAGTTATTCTTACAGCAGATAAATGACTATTGGCGTTTAAATACAAAAGTATTATTCAAAGTATATTTTTTCATGAATGGAACGAGCTAGATCCACGAGAATGATGTCACTCAATTTATCGCATGGTATTACATATGAAAAGTGAGCATGTTTCTCAATAGGAATTTTTTTTTTATGTGACTTTTTCATAATTTTTTTGAAAAATGTACAATATCTCGAGAACGGTTCATGTTAGCGATCTAAAATTTATGCCAATCATTTTCTAATGAAAAATTACATAAGAAATGTCTCTTTGCGTAACTTTATTAGCGGTTTTGATTTTTTGACGATTTTTTCAAAATTTTATTCGAAAATTTAGGGATGTTCTGAACATTCGATTACACATAAAAACAATAGGCTTCTAGTGTTTACGGATTGTGATTTTTGTACCAAATTTGGTTCGAATCGGTCCATTCGTTCGTCAGTTATCGTCTCCACAGACTCACTGACACACACACACACACACATACTTTCACACACACACACACACACACACACACACACACACACACATACACACACACAGACATCACTTCAAAAATGTTTGATTCGTGATCAGGGATGCTTGAAACGTGCTCTCCTGTCGAAAACTCGAATTCGAATTTTCGACCCCGTCACAATACTTTCCTTATACATTATGTATATAAGGAAAGTAAAAATAACTTATTTCTCCATTCATAACGCTTGGCGAGATTTTAGCTACGAGTTTGGTGGAATGTCGCCAACCAGGCGACTTTTTTATATGTTGCCAAATTAACGAAAATCTCGCCAAATGGATTAAAATGTCACTAAATCAGTGAAAATGACGACTAATTGACGAAATGTCAATATCTTCGAAATAATATAAGTATCCACTATAAGAATAGCCTATTTTCTTTTACTGTAAAAATAGTAAATTCATTGCATTGTATAAGGAAAGTCATGGCCTGCCCACATTAGATTTTTTTTAGATTTTGCAAATTTTTGCGCCCCGTTTTGCAAACTAAGGTTGGTTCAATTTTTAAAGCCACAATCGAGTCAGTACTGAGCGACATAAGAGAACCAAATTAAGAAATTTCGTCGGAAAATATTTGAGCTGGAGTGAGAGCATACATTGCACAGATGCACAGATAGACACGCAGACAGACATACACACAGGCGTCACGCTTAAAATTCGTATTCCAGAGAGCTGAAACGTGTAGATCCATCAAAAACTCTCGAGCGCCGATTTTGACCCTATTGCAATATTTTCACTATGTATTTCCATGTATTGCAAGGAAAGTGAAAATTATATGAATTTCTTAATCTTTATATTACGGAAATAAGGTAAAAATCCTTATTTTTACTTTCCTTATATACAATAATGTATAAGGAAAGTATTGTGACGCGATCGAAAATTTGAATTCGAGTTTTAGACAGGAGAGCCCGTTTCAAGCATCCCTGATCAGGAATCAAACATTTTTGAAGTGATGTCTGTGTGTGTGGGTGTGTGAAAGTATGTGTGTGTGTGTGTGAAAGTATGTGTGTGTGTGTGAAAGTATGTCGCCAAGTACAAGAAACAAAAACTTTTTTCTAAAACAGTCTTAAAATCTCAAAATGTTTAGCGCCTAGCCCCTGCAGAATCGAGTTTGATTTTTGAATTATAAAATACCCTTTCGAAAGATACTGACTTTGCTTAAAATAAGGGCACTTTACTGAGTTTAATAAAATACATACTTTCCACCAGAACACACAAATTGCGCAATCATTCATTAAAATCGGTTTAGTAGTTTAGGCTGTAAGTCCGTGAACACTGAAGAAAATAGGATGAAACAACATTCTTAAAAAGTATTCGTAAAAAGTATCATATTCAAATACCAGGAGTGACGACACGTCACAATTTCAAAACACTAATTATTGACAAATCACAAATCTCAAACAGATTCCAAAGTCATTTTATTATACAATCATCCTACAGACGTAAATACAGCCAAAGCGCTTTCGAACATCTTCCATGTTCATCCTCAGTGGCATAACAATTAGAAATAGATGCCAAAGTGCTTAAATACAATTCAATACTGTCAAGTAAAATTTGCATATCATGAAATTATCAGCCGCATAAAATAGTGGATTATGAATCTGATTTAAATTATAATTTATACAAAGTTCAAAGATAAATATTTCGAAAAACAGTTTAAAAAATATATAATAAGAATTTTAGAAAAAAAAATTATAAATTAATGTAACTATGCAATGGTTTAACATGCAGGGAATCGAGAACGAGTCGCCAAGCATAACTTAAGACCTGAACAGGGTCAAAATTACAAATAGAAGAACGATATAAGTAACGATATAAGTAAATAAAAAGGGATTCATAAAGTAAGATAGAACGGGGGTTATTACAGCTAATCAAAAGAAAGGACTTTTCAAAAAGGGGGCGAAAATTATCTTTATTCACGAAATGGGTAACGGCAGTCGTTAATTCACCATTTTTTATGCCTCTTGCATGTTCAGACAAACGAATACCAACCGTACGTTTGGTACTACCGATATAAAATTTATAGATATTATCCGGAGAAAGAAGGGGTACAACTACATCCCAGCAAGATTTTTAAAGTTAGCATTATCCTTAAACTTATCAGTTCGAATACGAATTAATAAGATAGTAACAGCTGAATGCGCGGATTTAAATTTAAATTCGGTATAAAAATTAATAAGTGGAAAAATTTTAGGATAATAAGAACAACTAGCTTTAGACTGTAATTATCATTACGATCATTAATATTCAAAATTACAAATAGAAGAACAATATAAGTAAATAAAAAGGGACTCATAAAGTAAGATAGAACGGGGGTTATTACAGCTAATCAAAAGAGTACTTTCCAAAAAGGGGGCGAAAATTATCATTTTAAAATATTTATCTCTGGTACTACTGCAATGATCGGATTTTCTTTGTTTGTTTAATTGCTTTGTTTAATTGCTTCTCGGTTTTGAGATGGTTTTACAAAGAAAAGTAAATTAAGATGATAATTTTCATCTCCTGTATGAAAAAACTTTCCTTTCAATCAATTGCAATAACCCACGTAATATTTTACTTCATGAATCCCTGTTTATTTATCTGTACCGTGATTCTATTTGTAATTTTGATCCTTCCGACTCTAAGTTATGCTTGGCGACTCGTTATTGACTCCATTTACATAGTTCTCACCTTTACATAGTTTTCTGTGACTTTACCTTTTGATGTAGTTTGTGCTTCATCGACATAGGTTTTGGTCATGAACCTTCTTCCTTATTTCATTTGTATTTAATAATTATTTAAATCTTAAATACTTTGTTTATAAAATAATATAATGTAATCATTGTAAAAATTTAAATAAATAATATGTAAATTTTGCCTGCCGATTTGGCCTATATAACCATTTGTTGGCACTGTATTTTTCATTTCGCCACTGATGAAGAACATGGTGAAGCCCGAAAGCGCTTTGGCTTTGTAAACTTATGTACGTCAAGAAAGGTGCTTTTATTAAATGACTTTTTAAATCTATGATTTGTTGTCTTTAATTTAATAGAAAAAAATTTTTTTTAATGGCCAGGCACTTGACTTTCATCATTCGCCTTTCGTCAGCGGCCAGAACGTGAACCATTTTGCCGTCCTAAGACGTTGCCCCAGGCGCAGCAGAGGGGGGCGGAACACACTACGCCCAGAACACAAACATACATGCTTTACGTGGAACTCGAACCCACAACGCGGCGGTCGAGCGATTGCTGTGGAAACGCTCGCCTTGACCACTCGACCACTACGTCGGCAATAGAAAATCAAGTATTTAGTTTTCTTGGAGGTTAAGCTGAAGACCCCTGAAAATCGGGATTTATCACGTAAAGTATATAGCATTTGACATGATGACTTGGTGAGGCGAGGTACTACAGCGTTTCTAAAATGTAATTTCCTCCATTTTCCATTGAAAAATAATCCGGTGATATTTTCGAAATTCTTCTCATTTCCTAGTGTATGTATTTATATACACTTAACAGACCATAAGCATAACAGAAATCGTGGTCATGCTCATGGGGTGTAGTTAAAGTCATGTTCTGGTGACGTCACATTTAATTCCCTTATTCATAGGAACACTTACGCCATCCAAGCGTGTTAAAGATAAAATCCCTTGCACAACATCGTGTTCAAAATAAGCTCCGTCGGTGTAACGCAGCCAACGGTAAACCAGAGGACTGACTTATGATGCGTGGAAAATTCTACGTTTCGGGTCAAGAGCAAAAGAAGGGTACTCACAGTTGATTACAGAATAGTAATCATGCTATGATTACCAAATTACTAAATAGGGAGAGGAAGGTTATAATTTCGATTACCATCTTATGTTTGTTGGTTACAAGAATAATTGCAGTTATTGGGTGTTAAAAATAATTAACTAATTTAATTTATTTAGTATAAATAGCCAGGTACTTGATATATTCCATCATTCGTCTATGCATCGGCCAGTACCGTGAACCATTTAGCCGTCACATGACGTGGTGCCCAGGCGCACCAGTGGGAATGGTGCAACAACAATACAACATCCATGCCCACAGGTGGGACTCGAATCCACAACTGGGCAGCCGAAAGAGCACGAGGAAATGCTTGCCTAGAACGCTCAGCCACCGCGTCGACCTTTGAACTAATTTAAACTAACTAATTTAACTTCATTAAACTAATTTAAATCAACTAATTTAATTTTTTCGTCAAACATCACATCCCTATACCATTCATAGGGAATGCGAATGTCGGTATGGAATTTTATATGTAGGTATATGCCATGATTAGGGCAGTAATTATTTCGAGACGAAAATTTCCGTGAACTTCATAGGGCGGGGTCGAGGTTATGAAATTTCGCGAATGCTAAATATATTTGCGAATTTAAAAATGTTTACTTATTATTGCTTAATTTGTATTATAATTTTTGTTTCGCAACAATAAATTTCCACGATTTTTTTCGCGAATTTCAGGGGCTTTTTCAGAAATTTCACAAATATAAAATATATTAAATCACTAGATCTTTCAGTCGACAAAAAAATTGTCTTTCTGGTTTGTCAAATTTGGTTTGTCAAAATAGATTGTCAAATTTTTGGAATATGAAAAATTCATTCTCCTATTCAACATTCTGCTAACTACATAAAGTAGCCCTCCGTTCGCTTTCAATATCCGTAAACAACGTCGATACTTTTAACGATCCTTCTCTAAATTTAACAAGAAAGATCAATCATGCATAAAGCATTGATTACGAAACGCTTTCCAACTTCATTTAAACATCTCTAAAAAGCGATACATTCCTCGGTAATATTTTTAAAATTATCATAATACTACATTAACTTATTGTATTTGAAAACTTAAAACGTCATCGAAAAAAATGAACTTTATTCAAATGACGGTATTGAAATATAAATGGCCTGGTTTAAACATCTCTAAAATGCGATACATTCCTCGGTAATATTTTTAAAATTATCATAATAATACAATAATTTACTATATTTGAAAACTTCATCAAAAACAAATGAACTTTTTCAGATGACGTCATCGAAATATAAATCAGCTGGTTCTTTAAATAAAAGCAGCATTTCATTCATAAACATTTTTCCATTGATTTCATTCATCACAATACTATAATAATTAATTTTATTTAAAACTTAAAATCATGGAGGTACAAGTAATTTAACTCAAAACTCAAAAAAAAAGTTTGCATCTCTGTAAAATCAATGATTGTTTCATTCATATCAGCTATATTGCAGACTCCATGGCCTAATTAATTTTCCTTTAAAGAAATACAGCAATTCTTATGCAACTCATTATACATCTTTTGGTATTTGCATCCTCCATAAGTGGAAAGTAGGTTTCGTTGTAGACATAATTAAAGTTGGATGATCATTTAAACTCAACTATATTGTAATTGCGTTGTTTCAGGATGTAAATACATAGAATTCAAGCAAAAATAAAACGGTTAAGGATGGATACAACACAAAATATGAATTAAAAAGAACTTCAATTTGTGAATTTTAAATCCGCTTAAAAAATTTTGAAAAATTACGTCCCATACGGTTCAATGTATTTCATTATTCATTTATATGCCCATAGGTACCACAGACCGTCTAAACAACATACTAAAATTTCATTTTGATAAAGTCATTTTTACGACAGTTATCGTGCTAACGAACAGACAGACAGACAGACAGAATGAACAAAGTCATAAACACTTTTGAACTATGTTGTAGAGTGTTAAAAACGTGTTACAGGACAAAATGCATTGCATTAAAGAAGAAAATTTATGTATCTATAGAAATAAAATTGAAAATCTGTCTGTCTGACTGTCTGTCTGTCTGTTTGTCCCGTCATCACGGGAAACCGGCTGAACCGAATTTGATGAAATTTTGTGGGTAGCCTGGAAATAGTCCCACTTAAAATTTAGTCTATGTTTGGAGTTTTTACGATAAGTGGTTCTCGAGATATTTGTAAAAAACGACGTTTCCGTTTGTCTCATCATCACGGGAGAACGGCTGCAACAATTTTGATGCAATTTGGTGGATAGCCTTGAAATAGCTCCCCATAAATTTAGCCCAAGTTTCGAGTATCTATGACCAGGGGTTGTCGAGATATTAAAGAAAAACGAAACTTTTTCCTTGGAGTTCTACTTTCTAACTCCGTGGTTTATCCAAACGCAAAGTTTGAAAATCGTTTGAAAGTGAATTAAAACTGTATCTCTGAGTTTGGGGGGAGATTTTTTGCACTAATTAGTCACTTTCTAAAAACATGAATTGTTTGAAACATGATTTAAATGGGAAATATATCTCCTTGGTTATATTTCACAAGCTTTTACTGAACAAGGAAAAGTATAAAGAAATCAAAATTGTTATTTAATTTCGCAGTTTATGAGGAAGATTCTATCTTATATCATGTTGCTCAGAAACGCAATTAAATTAAATCTGTCTGTTAATTTTAATTATCATTTTTTCGATTTGAATAATAAATAAATGGATATAAAAATATATTTTAGAAAAGTACGATTTGATTTCTCTTATAGCATTTTTGATTGGATAATATCAATTACGGTCTTCGTGTTTAAACGTTATTATTATTGATATTTTCGGGGATTATTGATTCAGGGATTATTGATATTTTCATGTTATTATGCAATTGTTTAATTATGACACGAATTGTTTAAACTCATACAGATTATACGATGTACGAGTAATCTTCTGCAAATTCACGGGTATATCTTCAAATCTACGAGAATATAAGTAGTACAGGCATATTGGCATATGTTTTGATATATATTGGCATATATTGGAATCAATTACGACCTTCTGGTATAAAGAGTACGGGAATTATAGATATTTTGAATTTATTACGTCATCTCTTTTATTTTAGCAAATATTTTTGAGACTCATATTATAATACGGGTAATCTTCTACTAACGCAATGGCATATTTTCTAATCTGCATAATAAGTAGTACGGGGTTGCATATATAAATTCAATTCCATTTTTATGTAAATTTGCTTACAAAAAGAGCCAGGAGTTTTTTTTCTTCAGATCTGCCCGTGAAGAGAATTTTGCATAGTGAGAACAGATATTCTTAAAATCCTCTTTAGGAGTAATAAATTTAATATTTTAACAGAATTTGCACATGATTGCGAATTATAAGTTTCTTTATATGATATACTCCGTACGAAGAACGGGTATGCTGCTAATATACAATATAATGCATCAAAACACTGTTCACTTAAATGAAAACCTTGATCTCATGTAACGACGTTGATAGTATTGGCAGAATTTGAACTGTTTAGAGATATTAGTTTTTAAAAAATTGTAATATATTGTTTATGAACTGGTTGCTCTGGATTTTTAATTACTTCCACCAACCTATTCGGCAAATGAAATTTTCTTTCTCCAATTAAAGCTTTTATTCCCCAAATTTTATTTTGACGTTTCATTTGAAACATTTGCTATTTTCTGTGAATCTATATTCTGCGCCAACTCTCAATTACAGTATTTTTTAATTTAAATGACAGCCAAACTTTGATTATTTCTACAACGAAGCATAATTTCAATAGAAGCAGAATGTAAACAAGTGATTGTAAAGATGAGTTGTACAAGAATTGCTGATTTTTTTTTACGCAAAATTATTTAACTCTTGAGTCTGAAATAAAAGTGTATGAATGAAATATTCACTGCTTTTACATAGAGAACCAGACGATTTACAATTCTTCGATGACGTCATTTGAATAAAGTTCATTTTTTCCGATGAAGTTTTCAAGTAAAATAAAGCATCGTAGTTTTGTGATAATTAAAAAAATATCACCGCTGAATATATCGCATTTTGCATTTCAGATGGAAAGTGTTTCATAATCATGCTTTATGCATGATTGATCTTTCTTGTTTAATATTAAGCTGTATTGATTACAGCGGCGCCAATTTCGTGGATTCGAGATGTATTTTGAGCCCTCAATAATTTTGCTGTTGGTTTTTCGAACCCCTATTATTTTGTAGATATTTAGTGAGGAAAATGTATACATATATGCATAAATTTCGTTTTTGTTAACACTTTACAACAAAGTTGAAAACTGTTTATGACTTTTTTCATTATGTCTGTCTGTGTGTCTATCTGTCTGTCTGACTGTCTGTCCGTTAGCACGATTACTGCCGTAAAAATGACTTAATCAAAATGAAATTTTAGTATGTTGTTCAGACGGTCTGTAGGACCTATGGGAATATAAATGAATAATATCACCCATTTCATTTTGGATTGAACCCGAGTTGAAAAAATGAAATACATTAAGCCCTATGGGACCTAATTTTTCAAACATTTTTTAAGCGGATTTCAAATTCACAAATTGCTTCGAAAATTTTAGGTAATATTGAAATTGTTCCATAAAATATATAACAAAAAATTCAGTGAAATATATTCAGTACTTTCTTAATTAAAAATTAAAATAATAATAACACCTCTTATAGGAAGCGATCACGTGACCATGATATGAAAAGATCACGTGACACACTTCAAAATGATATATGGCATCCATCTTGTCTCAAATTCGTGATTTTTAAAGTTCTTTTTAATTCATATTGAGTGTTGTATTCGCCGTAAAACCTCTTTATTTTCGCTTAAATTCTGTGCATCTACAAACTGAAACAACGCAATGACAATATATTTGAGTTTAAATGCTCATCCAAATTTGCTTATTTCTACAACGAAGCCTATTTTTCACCTATGTAAAATGTAAACAGCAAAATATGTAGAATGAGTTGTATTAGAATTGCTGTATTTCTTTAATACAAAATCATTTAGTCCATGGATTCTGCGTAGCTGATATGAATGAAATATTCATTGATTTTATAAAGAAAAGGACGATTTTTTTCGATGAAGTTTTACGCATAGAGATTAATTACTTGTAGCTCCATGGTCTTAATTTTTAAATAAAATAAATTATTATAGTATTGTGATGAATGACATGAATAGGAAATTATTTATGAATGAAATGCTGCTTTTATAGAGAGAGACAGGCGTGTTATTTTTTCAATGACGTCATTTGAATGAATTTCAATTATTTTCGATGAAGATTTCAAATATAATAAATTATCGTAGTATTATGATAATTCTAAACGTGTAAATGTAACGTATGTTCGAAACGTGCGAATGTAACACATTTTAGAAATGTTTAAACCAGGCAATTTATATTTCAATGCCGTCATTTGAATGAATTTCATTTTTTTCGATGAAGGTTTAAGTTTTCAAATATAATAAATTACTGTAGTATTGTGATAAGTTTTAAAATATTACCGAGGAATGTATTGCATTTTATACATGTTTAAATAAAATTGCAGTGAAGTTGGAAAGTGTTTCATGATCAATGCTTTAAACATGATTGATCTTTCTTGTTGTACATTCTTTAAGTTTTTAATTATTCATTTCCTACTTACTATATATGAATATTTATTGTATTCAGAATACAAGATATTACTCGGAAATTATTTAAAAAGAAATTTGTTGACATTTTTAACATTGGTAAAAAGACATAAAAAATAAATTTTAAATTTTTTGTTAGTGTCATCCAGATAATTAAGTTGGAAATTCACAAAATATCTGTATATTGTATGTAATAATGTTGCGCCTACTTAAGCACAATAAATGAAATTAATAATTTTCTAGAGTAAAGATATATTTTTCTGTACTTAACTATAATTTGCTTCATTTCAGCATTTCAGACGTATTATTGTGCCAGTTAATCTAAATAAACGAAATTCAAATTGGACTTAAATCCTATGAAAAACATATTTGTCATTCGATTTAAAACTTACCGCAACCGCCAATAATTTTTAAAGTCTGAGCCTCTGACTGGTTAGCACATGCGCAGAGAAAATTATGAGTGACACATTCGCATAAATTAAGAACGAAATGCAACAAATTTTGAAGGCTTTTGCGAATTTTGGCTCAAGTGAAGTGTTTAGCATAATAATCTTCGCAAATGGAGTGTTGTTGTTGTTAAGACCCAGACCGTCCGACCTACCACGCAAATGGAGTGTTGTTGTTGTTACGCAGACCGTCCGACCTACCAGAAAGGTGTAAGATAACTGTTTGGACGGCCGGGAAGTGCCACCCAATTTAGACCAGAACCCAGTGGGGGAGGCATTCACAGGGACCGTACCCTCCTTCCCCTACCACCAACCTCTCGGAAGGCCTTACGGACCCACATGTTTAACGTGATCGTACTCCGCGTGAACACGGCGGCAGTTTTGGCAGTGGCTGGAATCGAACCCGGGCCTACCGAGTGCAACTCCAGCGCGCTAACCAATGGGCTACCGCTCCCCACGCAAATGGAGTGTAGAAAACCCAGACCACACGACCAACCCATAGGCTAATGGTAGCTTTCTGTGTGGCCGGACGCAAATGGAGTGTTGTTGTTGTTGAGACCCAGACCGTCCGACCTACCAGAAAGGTGTAAGGTAACTGTTTGGACGGTCGGGAAGTGCCACCCAATTTAGACCGGAACCCAGTGGGGGTGGCATCCATAGGGACCGTACCCTCCTTCCCCTACCTCCAACCTCTCGGAAGGACTTTCGGACGCACATGTTTAACGTGATCGTACTCCGCATGAACACGGCGGCAGTTTTGGCAGTGGCTGGAATCGAACCCGGGCCTACCGAGTGCAACTCCAGCGCGCTAACCAATGGGCTACCGCGCCCCGCAAATGGAGTGTGGGAAAGATTAAAACAATGTTTAACAAATCAGTCGAAAATGAAGCGCATACTACATTTACCATCCTGTGAAAGTTCCTTTACAAAATTCTTATAAATTTGTTGTACTAAAACTGTTTACACGCCAAGTTTAAATTAAGTGTGGTGAAAGATGATATATAATTAGGCATGCAGCGAGAATACGCTATATGAAAAAATAAAATATGAGGATGCCAATAAACGAGAAAAATCAAATTTACTTAAAAAAAAATTACTTTTTTTAATTGATTCATTTATTAGTCTATTTAATTCTTTAATTAGGTGTAATTCTTTGACACAAATAAATCTACAGAAAACAAACTTTATGTAAAGAATTTCGGTATTTTAGGGCCCAAATGAATTTAATGTAATACCACCATAGCACAGTGCCTAGAAGTAATAGTGTGCCAACTGCCTATACCTACCAATGCTGGAATCAGTTCCCTAAAAGCAGCCACCCCCAGATGGCGCTAGTTTCGAATAAGATATCAAGGATCTCTTCTAAACACTCTAACCATAGTCTGAAGTAAAACCCATTTCTTCTGCTATATTTTTATGCTATATTTTTCTGCATTTTCTGTATTTAACTGTTTCCTCGCAATTTTTAAATTAAAAGGCTCGTAATGAAAAACTTATATATTTTTGTCAAAATTTATTAATAGCAATCAAACTTACATTTAATTTGACACTCAAAGTTCTTCAACGGATTCTGGAAACAGATGGAATTATATATATATTCATTCCCAGAGCAGCTCAATGGCGATTGTTGAGACATCTTATTGTTTAGATAAAATTTAAATTTAATTTTGCAAGCGAAATTATTAAATAATGGACTACCAGATTTTTTAAATATACCTCCCAACTGATATATCAAGGAAAAACAATCATAACTAAATTAGGTTCAAGTTTGGTGTTATACCTCATAATGAGTCATCGGGTGCAAATTTATTTACATTTTTACATTATGGTTATAGCCCAAGCCTCTGATGTGTTATACCAGTGATGTTGTGATAGAAGCTTCGTCTAACATTATATGTCACGTGAGGAAACATAGCAAACGGCATGATGTTCTCGCAGCCGCCTGTTAGGTTATAAGAATGCAATATTAGATTTTGGACCGGATCTAAAGCCTGAATCGCCTTTGATGGAACTTCGGTCCGACAAAGGAGCTTGAGGAAGGTGGAAGGGCTTCTAAAATATAATTTTTAAGTTTGACATCTATAATCTATCGTGATCAAGTGATATGACATCATTTTAAATATTTTACACTGCTCACAAAATAAGTAATAATAATTTAAATATTATACACTGCTCAATTGGCGACAAATCCGGAGAATATGCTGGCCAAGGCAGGATATCAAAACCTTGTAGACTATTCATATTTACCCGTGCACTATGTGGTCCGGCATTATCCTGCTGAAAAAGCATTCCAGGCCTGGTTGACAGATATAGCTGTACCACAGGTCTCACAATGTCAGAGACGTATTGTTGTGCCGTGATACTTCCAGAAACGTGGAACAAAGGTGATCATCTACCAAATGTTATACCACCCCAAACCATAATACAACTTAGGGGGCTGTGTGGCGACTGATAGAAAAAGCTTCCTGGTGGCATTGCTGAAAGCGCCGCCATACGTGAGTACGGCCATCTGGCATGCCAAAACAGAATCGTGATTCGTCCGTGAACAGAATGCTTTCTGTCGACCAATTGCGTCTCATTTAACAACACTGGAGGCGACGTAACCGGTGAAGACGTTGAGACGGTAGGTGTCGAAATGGTCGTCTACTTAGGATTCCTGCGTCATGCAAACGGTTTCGAATTACTTGCGTCGAAACCACTTTACCTGTAGTGTGGGATAAATGCAGTTGTAATACAGTTGCTGCAGTCAACTGCTCCCACGCAACGCTTCTCAGAAGTATTCGATCTTCACGTAGAGTGGTACACCTGGAAGCTCGACTACCTGATCTTCGTGTAGTTTCGCTGTCTGTCACGAACCGTAGCACACACCGTTGAACTGTGCTTACATCACGACCCAATAGTTCAACGATCCTTCGTAGGCTTATTCCACCCTCACGTAAAACAATGATTTGTTGACGACAGCTAAACGTATACGGTACGTTGACGTACTCTTGGTATATTGTGATGATTTTTACAACTGCAACCACTGACGCTACAATTTAGCTATGATATTGCTCCTCCTTGACCTGATGCTTTTATGCTACTCGGCAAGGTGTTACGTCACTATGGATTACGAAACTGTGATCATTTGCATATCTCGCCTTGCTGTTTCCATTGCCTGATTTACATCAAGCTACACCTACAACTTCTTGGTGTTGCTATTTCAGTTATAAGCAGTGTATTTTTCACTATCTGATAAAAATCTTCCGGTATTTTGATGGGAAATATCTTAGGACGTGAGGTAGAGTATATATCTTGAAAAAAATGCGACTTAGATAAAACTAAAGTCAACTATGTAACGAAAACGACATTATATTGTTAAAAGTACGCAACACAAACCATTCTTGTAATATGAAGATTTGGGTTACTTGACCTTTGCGACAAATTCGGTCACCTTAGCCATGAATTTGGCGAAATATCACCAACTTGACGACTTTCAGGTAGTTCTAAAAACATCCCAAATTTTGTTGATCGGTTAAGAACTTCGAGTTACGTGCTTTTTACGTGAACTTTCCATCAAGGTCATATAAGCTCGTTAACGTTCATTTAAGTTGCTAAGATGGTATGCGTAAAATTGTATTTTAATACATAACACAACATGTATTGTAATCTTCTGATTTCATACATCCTTCAAGCAGTATTATTAAACAATTCTGATGAAGGAGTGAAACATTTAAATTTTAAATAAAAAATATCTAAACCCTGGGCAACTTGCACTATCGTTACACGCAAGATACCAACTTTTTACCATTCAAAATATGCGGGAAATGATGTTTCAGATCAATCTATAACGAGTAAGAAAGGATTTATTGTTTTTGTTTTTTTCAAATTCAAATCTTGACGATTTAAAAGTGCATTTAAATTCGTATAGTATATATTTTGAGGTGCTATTTAGTAATAATTTGTCTTTAATAAATTTTGTATAATATGTTATTGCGACGTATCATTTGGAATTGTGGGTATATTCTCAGTATATAAGAATGAGTTCGAATTTCTGTAAAGTGTAAATTTTTATTTTATGCACCAAAAAGCGTAAGCATAAATTTCTAATTTTGTATATAAGAGTTTATATGTAATATAAATATATATCAGAATATGGAAGTTCAAGTTTTATTAACTACAAACAAATATTCTTATTACTTTCCTTATATACATAACGTTTAAGGAAAGTATTGTTAAGGTCGAAAATTCGAATTCGAGTTTTCGACGGGAGAGCAAGCACGTTTCAAACATTCCTGATCACGAAACGAACATTTTTGAAGTGATATATGTGTGTTTGTGTGTGTGAAAGTATGTGTATGTGTGTGTGTGTGTGTGTGTGTGTGTGTGTGTGTGTGTGTGTGTGTGTGTGTGTGTGTGTGTGTCAGTGAGTCGGTGGAGACGATGTTTCACGAACGAATGGAGCTATTCAAATGAAATTTGGTACAAAAATCATAATCCGTGAATACTGAAAGCCTATTGTTTTAAAACACAATCGACTGTTCAGAACCCCCCTAAATTTTCGAGTGAAATTTTGAAAAAATCATTAAAAAATCAAAACTTTTAATAAAGTTACGCATATATACATTTCTTATGTAATTTTTCCTTAGAAAACAATTGACATAAACTTCAGAACGCTAGCATGTACCGTTCTCGGGATATTGCGCATTTTTCAAATAAATTTTTCAAAAAATCCCACAAATTAAAAAAAATATATTTACTGCTAAAAAACATGCTCACTTTTCATATGTAACATAATGCGATAAATTTGGTGACATCATTCTAGTGGATTTAATTCGTTCCATTCCCGAGAAAAGATACCTTGAGCAATACTTTTGTATTTGAACGCCAATAGTCATTTATCCGCTGTAAGAATAACTTATTTCTCCGTCCATAACACTTAGCGAGATTTTGGCGACGAATTTAGCGGAATGTAGCCAACTTGGCGACATTTTTAAATGTTGTCAAATTAACGAGAATCTCACCAAATGGATAAAAATGTCCCTAACTGAATAAAAATGACGAAAATTCAATATAATTTTATTGCTTCTTTCATGATATTTCTGTTATGAATGATGCAATCAGTCTTGAAAGTATTAATACGTTGATACGTTGATTTCTCTTTAGGGAATTTCGAATTAACGAAAATCTCGCCAAATGGTTAAAAATGACGCTAAATCAATGAAAATGACGACTAATTGAAGAAAATTCAATATCTTCGAAAGAATATAAGTATCTACTATAAGAATAACATTTTTTTTAACTGTAAAAGTAGCAAATTCATTGCATTATGTAAGGAAAGTCATGTGCTGCCCACATCAGATTTTTTAAGGAGTATTGAGTGGACATTAATGTAACTTTTATATGTTTATATAAACTGGTCTCTAAAACAACTTTTAAAGCAAGTCTAGATTGCAGTATATATTTATACTTTATGAAATATTTAACATAAGAATGAAAATAATGATAATTTTTAATTATGTTATTTGCTGCACATTGTTCCAATTTTCAGCTAATAACCCTCTTACAATGTGACACAGAAACTGTAAGGTACAATAAAATAGCCATTAATTGTTCAACTCATTCACAAAACAGCCAATTTTGTCCTCAAACATTGAATCATTTCACAATTCACTTTTATTTTATAACATCAACTCAGTATACCTTTTATGACAACTTCATGATGTCCAAATTTCCCTTCCAACAAAATACCAAGAATGTAGGCTGCCTACAGTAAAACCGTACGAATCCTTAAAAGCGAAATGAGAAAAATATAGCGAAGAATAATAGAAACTTCTTTGGAGTGACCAAATTGGAGTGACCAAATGAAAACGAAAATTAAATTAAATATGCCAATTCATTGTAATTTAAAGTTATTAAGCGTGTTAATTTTAGCAGTTAAACTCATTTTAATGATTTATTGAAGAAATAAAGCGAACTCGAAAATAAGTCTGCAGATATAGTCATGCGCTGCTTATATAAGATTTTTAGCATTAGAACAGCCAGCTATACGACAGTAAACTTAACGTGTTGAATAGATGATTTCAGTAACAGTTTCATTGTTGATTACCGGTAAATAGCCAATACTCTACACTTTTATAATTGGTTTTTTCAGCACCTTCCAACATAGTTGTAAAGTGTTTATGACTTTATTCATTCTGTCTGTCTGTCTGTCCGTTCGCACGAGAACTCTCGTAAAAATCTGATGTGGGCAACACATGACTTTCTTTATATAATGCAATAAATTTACTACTTTTACAGTTAAAATAATGTTACTCTTATAGTAGATACTTATATTCTTTCAAAAATATTGAATTTTCTTGAATTAGTCGTCATTTGCATTGATTTAGAGTCATTTTTATCCATTTAGCGAGATTTTCGTTAATTTGGCAACATTTAAAAATGTAGCCAAGTTGTCGACATTCCGCCAAATTCGTCGCCAAAATCTCGCCAAGCGTTATGGGCGGAGAAATCAGTTATTCTTACAGCAAATAAATGACTATTGGCGTTCAAATACAAAAGTATTATTCAAAGTATCTTTTCTTGTGAATGGAACGAGTAAGATCCACGAAAATGATGTCACCAAATTTATTGCATGATATTACATATGAAAAGTGAACATGTTTCTTAAGAGTTAATATTTTTTTTAATATATGGGACTTTTTGATAAATTTATTTGAAAAATGTGCAATATCTCGAGAACGGTTCATGCTAGCGTTCTAAAATTTATGTCAATGGTTTTATAAAAAAAAAAATTACATAAGACATATCTATTTGCGTAACTTTAATAAATGTTTTGATTTTGTGATGATTTTTTTCAAAATTTCACTCTAAAATTTAGGGGGGGTTCTGAACATTCGGTTGTGTTTAAAAACAATAGGCTTCCAGTATTTACGGATTGTAATTTCTGTAACAAATTTCATTAGAATCGCTAAATTCGTTCCTGACAGATTGTCTCATAGACTCATTGGCACACACACACACACAGACATCACCTCAAAAATGTTCGATTCGTGATCAGGCATGCTTGAAACGTGCTCTCCCGTCGAAAACTCGAATTCGAATCCGTCACAATACTTTCCTTATACATTATGTATATATGGAATGTAAAAATGGCTTTATCAAAATGAAATTTTAATATGTTGTTGATATGGTCTGTGGGACATATGGTAATGAAAATGAATAATTCCAACCAATTAGTATCAGATTGAACCCGAGGTGAAAAATAAAATACATTGAACACATATGGGTCTTAATTTTTCAAACATTTTTAAGCGAAGTTAAAATTAACAAATTGCTTCGAAAATTTTAAGAAATATTCAAAAACAAAATTTTAAATGAAAGTTAAACTCATATTATATGGATAGATCACGTGAATCATTGCAAAATAAAATAAAATACGGAATCCAGTTTCTTTTTGCTATGTAATGATCTTGGTGTTTAGAGAACGCATTAGTTTATATTTAATAATGCATTCGACATAAAACCACTTTATTTTTAACACTTTACAACGAAGTTGAAAAGTGTTTATGACTTTGTTCATTCTGTCTGTCTGTTTGTCTATCTGTCTGTCTGTCCGTTAGCACTTTAACTGCCGTAAAAATGACTTAATCAAAATGAAATTATAGTATGTTGTTCAGACGGTCTGTAGGACCTATGGGAATATAAATGAATAATATCACCCAGTTAGTTTTGGATTGAACCCGGGTTGAAAAAAGGAAATACACTGAGCCCTATGGGACCTAATTTTACAAAAATTTTTTAAGCGAATTCAAAATTTACAAATTGCTTCGAAAATTTCAGGTAATATTCAAATTGTTCCGTAAAATATATAAAAAAAATTCAGCGAAATGTATTCAGAAGTTTTTTAAATAAAAATTAAAATAATAATTACACCTCTTATATAAAACGATCACGTGACCATGATATGAAAAGATCACAAGACCCAGTTCAAAATGATATATGGCATCCATCTTGTTTCAAAATATTGATTTTTAAAGTTCTTTTTAATTCATACTGAGTGTTGTGTCCAGAATAAAACTATTTTATTTTTGCTTAAATTCTGTGCATCTACATACTGAAACAACGCAAATACAATATATTTGAGTTTAAATGATTATCCAAATTTGATTATTTCTACAACGAAGCCTATTTTTCTCTTATGTAAAATGTAAACAGCAAAATATGTAGAATGAGTTGAATTAGAATTGTATTTCTTTAACACAAAATAATTTAGCCCATGGAGTCTGCATGGCTGATATGAATGAAATATTAATTGATTTTATAAAGAGAAGGACGATTTTTTTCGATGAAGTTTTAAGCATAGAGTTTAATTACTTGTAGCTCCAAGGTCTTAAGTTTTAAATAAAATAAATTATTATAGTATTGTGATGAATGAAATGAATAGGAGAAAGTTATGAATGAAATGCTGTTTTTATAGAGAGATCCAGGCGTGTTATTTTTTCTATGACGTCATTTGAATTAATTTCAGTTGTTTTCGATAAAGTTTTCAAATATAATAAATTATCGTAGTATTATGATAGTTTTAAAAATATTACCGTGGAATGTATCGCATTTTAGAGATGTTTAAACCAGGCAATTTATATATCAATGCCGTCATTTGAATGAAGTTCATTTTTTTCAATGAAGATTGAATTTTCAAATATAATAAATTAATGCAGTATTGTGATAAGTTTTAAAATATTACCGAGGAATGTATTGCATTTTAGACTTTTTTAAATAAAATTGCATTGAAGTTGGAAAGTGTTTCATAATCAATGCTTTAAGCATGATTGATCTTTCTAGTTGCGTATTATCTGTGTATCTAATTTCTATGCCAATGCAATTACAATATATTTTATTTTAAATGATCACTAAACTTTGATTATTTCAAAACGAAGTCTAATTTTAATGTGTGTTGAATGTAAACAAATCAAGTCATTACAAGGTGAGTTGTGTAAGAACTACTGAATTTTTTTCACGCAAAAGTAATTTGCTCTGGAGTTTGGAGCATAAGTGATATGAATAAATATGAAATATTCATTGACTTTAAATAGAGACGATTAATATTTCGATGGCGTCATTTGAATAAAGTTCATTTTGCATAATTGGCTTTTTCGATGAAGTTTTAAGCTTTCAAGTATAATAAATTATTGTGATACTGTGATAATTTAAAAAATATTAGCGCTGAATGTATTGCATTTAAAAGACATTAAAATAAAATTACATTTCAGTTGAAAATTGTTCTTAATCAATGCTCTATGCATGATTGATCTTTCTTGTATCACTATACCCCCTAAAATTGCATTGGTGTTTGTAAAAAAACTATTTTTAAAGTAATTTTGTGATTAAAAGCTAAAAATATTAAAAAAAATTGTAGATTTTTTTAATAAAAAATTGTTGACATACAGTTTTTTTTAAATTTAGATGGAGTATGTATGTATGCAAATCATATAATAGCATGGGAAATATAAGATTCTGAGTCCATTGAAAATTTATTTATTCATATATTGCATCACCAGTTTTATTATAAAATGCGTTTTAATTGAAAATTTTGGAAAATTCTTTTTTTTTAAATAAATTTTACTCAATAAATATAGAAAATTAAAAAGAAATGCTTCTCCTCCCCTCTTAAATTAAACATGTACGATAGGTAGTTACTTCCCTCGTCCTCTGGTTTTTTCTTTAAATTTATCCCGACCAACTCTCTATCCTTCACACACACACACACACCTAAAAAAAACTCCTGATGTTGCTAGAAACGTAACTCCAAATGAATTGTCAAACACTTTTCCTTCACGGCTTTTATGTCTACACTGAAACATTGTTATTTCAGTGTTTGCTACAGCGGTATTCGTCTTGTCAATCACATAAGAGAGACAGGCAGAAGTTTTTTAACAATAGAAAGACAGTTGTGCGCTGGCGTGTGAAAACTACAATAGTTTAGCGTGAAGTGTTCAAAAGTAAAGTTACATTCGCTCTTCCGCCTTTACGTTCTAATAGAAAGTGGAAAATAAATAGGGACATAACAGAGGTATGGGTTACAACTTTGATTAGAAGTTACAGATTGAAAAATGATAATTATATGTCATTAAATACGGAAAATGTTAAGTTTGGAACATTGATAATAACGAGTTTATGAAGACACTATTTTATTTGAGTTTATTTCGGCTTTAGTTATTCATTTTATTTTATTACTTTTTACTAATGTTGTACAGATAAATTGATTATTTTCCAAAAATTTTTAACTCCAGATTTAGATTGAGCAAGAAACATTTCTGTACATGAGCAGACGGTTTCGGAAATGTAGAGCTTTTATTTGATGTGTTGGGACTTCTCTCATCTAGTTGAGGCATTTATATTGTGTTTTAAGGAGCTCCAATTTATGTATTAGTTCTATGTTTCGGATTGATTGCACTGTTCTTCATTATGATTTCTGGTTAACTCTTCAGGTAGACTTTGAATCCTCCCTTGATTTGCTATTTTCAAATTGGTGAGACCCTTAATCGGCCATCTGGGGTATATACCCATCAGTTTCTTCGACTTTTAACCAACAGACAAACACATTTGTCTTTTAGACTTTGAATTAGGACTGTTTAGAACTGATAAAATAAGTCCAACGTACCCTCGAAACAACTATATGTTGCTTTGCATAATTTACGCGTAAATACGCCGATCCGGTGGTAGAGCGGTCAGGGGCATGCGTTTTCGTCTGATCGCTGGATTGCCGGGTTGCGGGTTCTAATCCAGCCAGAAGGCATGGATGTTGTCATGTCGAGGCCAAGTCAGACTTCCGCCCTTCGGGGAGTCTCTATAAAAGTGAAGCTGCAAATCTCTTCCCCTTCGCCATAGGATATCCTGGGGGGTCTTGTGGGCGTGGTGATTAGGCGCTCCTTCACCACGGGGAAATTAGTAACGAACGAAAGCGTAAATACAATCCCTACTTTTAGCCTATCCTTAGTACAATGTTAGTTTTTTACTTATTGATTATAGATTAGATGTCTTGTATTTAAGTTTCATCCCCTTCATCTTGGATAGAATTATTTTGTAATCAAGTGAAGAATTTTACAGTAAAACTAACCTCGTTCCCAGAGATTCCAATCACGTGTATGTTCTGAAATATTTTGAATAAATGTGGTACTCATATTTACACTCTGTCCCTAAATTATATAGGAAATGCAATAATCAAGAAATAAACAGAACATATGTATCATGGTTGCGCATATTAATCAAAAATTAAAGAAAGCAACAAAAGATAGAATTTACAACACCTGGTTGTAGCAGATATTTAATAATTTCGAAGTTATGCAAAAAGTTATATTATTTAACAAAATGGACTATTTCAGAACTATATGAAAATTTAGAAAAAATGAAATAGTACAAAATTTTTCAGTAACTAGTTGATTAAAAATTGGATGTTATTAATCCAAAAATCCAATTAAGGATTGAAGTTATTAAGTTCTGCAAAATCATAGTTTCAATGAAACGTCTCTTCACGATTTTTAATTTTAATTGAGCCCTTAAATTGTACCCTCGAGCAATTTTCTCACCGCTTCTTTCAAACCTTTATTAGATCAAGGAATTGTCATGACACTCATCCATACCATCACTGGTACTCGACTAAGAGTTCTGAATTATCGCTTCAATATGATGGCCCTAGATCCATTCAGACAGCATTGGCCAGGTTAAGGTACGGCCATACTAAGGATACGAAGCTTTAAACGAGGAGATAGAGTTTTCCCTCCCTATACCTATTCTTCCTACTCAGATACTCCTGCTCATATTCTCAACTGCTTGGGAGCCTCTTTAAATCTTCTGCCAGAGGACAGGAGAGGGTAGCCTCATTGCTTTATGAGCTGCGTAATCTTTTGGACTTAGCATTTTCTAGGTCAAGGGACTTAGCAACAACAACAATTGAATATGATTGACATATACATTACAAAATAAAATTCCTCAGAAGTTCTCCACCAGATTTAAATCTAAATTTCAACGTGGTCACATTCAGTTGAACATTTTTTTTTATTTTAACTAAATAGCCGTGGATTTTACTTGGTGTACGGACTTGTAATCTTGTTGAAAAATGCATGTTTTACCACCTACATCTTTAAGAATAAGCAGAAGGTAATCTTCTAATAATTTCTTAAGCAGAACGTCATTATGACGTCCTAATAAAAAACAAATATATGGTACTTCATTGAAACCAAAACAGGCCTTTATCGTTACAGATACTCCTCCTACCTACAGTTGTCGATTTTCGTGAAGTAGATCATGCCAATAATATTTCTACGCATTTGATTTATCCATATTAGGTTTATTTTATAACTAAACAACACCTACAGCCACTAATCTCTCCATGTCATATGGCATTAAGATCACTGTAGTCTCTTCTATTTGTATTCGATACGTTTCTGGCGATTTTCGAATCTATTCCACAGATTTTATATTTGCTGATACTTTCAGAGTCCTAGGAATATGACTTTTTAAAGCTCGGCTCATTAAAATGTTAAAGAACCGTTCACAAAGCTGCTGTAATAATAAATAAAAATATAAAAACTCTAAATATAGCATATACACAAATATTTACTGATCAACCGATTTCGAAAGCAGGAAACAGGCTTCTTCAAGACGAACAGGAAGCGCAACTTCACCTATTCAAGTAAGTTCGTCAACAGCGGTGTAATATCACACGTGGTTGAAGTTAGGAGAAATGTTGCCATTACCGTGAGGAAAAATGGAAAAAGAAAACCAATGAGGCAGAAAAAATTAGAATACTACTTAGAATACTGGGAAAAATTAGGATACCACGAATGAACCACGGTGGAAAGAAATAATAGAAGAAAATAAAGAATGAATATCAATCTTTGGGCAGTACTTTCGTTTTGTTTAATATGTTATATACGAGTATTAAAACTTTACATCACTGCAATCTCTTAAACATTTAACTTACTCGCATACCTTCACTCACAAATCTATGCTCACTTCAGACTACAATAATTTTTCAAGCTGTATTACTGCTATTAATCATACTAATCTTTTCAAGTTAACTGTTTGATTACAGCTACCCAATTCGCATAATTGATGGCCGCTTATTCTCAACCAGCGCAGTTTTCTATATATTTTTCCGAAATTTGTTTGTGTAAAGTAAATCAAATCCATGACTAATCTTGAAAGTTTTTATTTCATATTTATCGCAGTTGTTATCAAACAAAATTTCAGACTTTCTTATTTGCACAAATTAATTTGCATGGTTTTGTATTATATTTATTTTTATTTTTATACCCCTATATTATGCGGTGAAACTTCTATTTCTTCATTTTGAGACAGAGTGTATTGGATCCCAGTAACGCAATTCCCTACTGTTGTATTACAGTGATTTTTTCTAGAAAGCTAAAGGCGCATTTAGACAAAAGTAGCTCTCTAAAACTCAAACTGATAAATTAATTAATTTAAGATTCTCTAACTCGGAGGCATTGGATGCCATGTCTTAAACTGATAAGCCTCTGACTTGCCTCCTCTAAGGGGATATACAAATCTGAGGATTGCTCCCGGGAGTTTCCACACCGGCTCATGAAGCAGGCTCTTCCAGGTTGCGGGGAGGAACTGTCCTTTATGGCCATGTCCTCATATACGTCAGTGGCTGGAGTCGAGACTTGACAGGATCACCTTCCGGATCCCGCCCTGTGAATGATTCCATTGACTTCGCTTCCCGGGTCGCGGTCTCGCTTCTTGGCGAATATTGCCCTTTTAGTTCTCCACCCTCTATCCGGCATAAACCCCTAGATTGCCGTGGAGGTTCCAACTTAATCTGTCTTAAAATGGCAAATCAACTTTCGGTGAGAAATGATTGAAGATTTTTATAAAGAAGTGGATGTAGGAATTTACAATATATTAAATATATTTTTTGTAAAACAAGAAAGATCAATCATGCTTAAAGCATTGATTATGAAACACTTTCCAACTTCAATTCAATTTTATTTAAACAAGTCTAAAATGCAATACATTCCTCAGTAATATTTTGAAACTTATCACAATACTGCATTAATTTATTATATTTGAAAACTTAAACCTTCATCGAATAAAATGAACTTCATTCAAATGACGGCATTGAAATATAAATTGCCTGGTTTAAACATCTCTAGAATGTTATACATTCGTCGGTAATAGTTTTAGAATTATCATAATACTACGATAATTCATTCAATTTGAAAACTTCAATTTGAAAACAACTGAAATTAATTCAAATGACGTCATAGAAAAAATAACACGCCTGGATCTCTCTATAAAAACAGGATTTCATTCATAACTTTCTCCCATTCATTTCATTCATCACAATACTATAATAATTTATTTTATTTAAACATTTTATTTAAGACCATGGAGCTACAAATAATTTAACTCTATGCTTAAAACTCCGTCTAAAAAAATCGTCCTTCTCTTTATAAAATCAATTAATATTTCATTCATATCAGCTATGCAGACTCCATGGACTAAATTGTTTTGTGTTAAAAAATACAGGAATTCAAATACAACTCATTCTACATATTTTGCTGTTTACATATTACATAGGTGAAAAATAGGCTTAGTTGTAGAAATAATCAAATTCAGATGAGCATTTAAACTCAAATATATTTTCATTGCGTTGTTTCAGTATGTAGATGCACAGAATTTAAGCAAAAATAAAGTACTCGTAGTTTTAGGACGGATACAACACTCAATATGAATTAAAAAGAACTTAAAAAAATCACGATTTTGAAACAAGATGGATGCCATATATCATTTTGAAGTGGGTCATGTGATCGTTTCATATAAGATGTGTAATTATTATTTTAATTTTTATTTAAAAAACTACTGAATATATTTCGCTGAATTTTTTTTATATATTTTATGAAACAATTTGAATATTACCTAAAATTTTCGAAACAATTTGTGAATTTTAAATTCGCTTAAAAAATGTTTGAAAAATTAGGTCCCATAAGGCTCAATGTATTTCATTTTTTCAACCCGGGTTCAATCCAAAACTAATTGGGTGATATTATCCATTTATATTCCCATAGGTCCTACAGACCGTCTGAACAACATACTAAAATTTCATTTTGATTAAGTCATTTTTACGGCAGTTATCGTGCTAACGGACAGACAGACAGACAGACAGACAGAATGAACACAGTCATAAACACTTTTCAACTTTGTTGTAAAGTGTTAAAAAAATACAGCATATAACAAATTAGTGACGATATCAACCCGGTTTCGGGGAGAAAAAACTGCATAAAAAGACGTTGATAAAGGAAAAGCAAATGTTTTCAAACAAACGATTTAATTGATACGGATACAAACATATATTCCTTCACAAGATCTGTATTCCGTGTGTAAAAAATTTCCTTCTTCATTATCATTACCTCTGGAATTCCAAACCCATGTGACTTTCACATATAGTCTACTCACCTGAAATAAGATATTTTTTAGAAAAGAAAATCGTGCCTGGAAGGGATACATCAAGAAAGTTACTTCGCAAACGCCCCTGATGGAAGCAGTTAGAGTACATATACTTCGTTTGGTCAGGAATATTTTCAAGAATTTGACGTCAGATGATTTTTTTTATCAGAATGGTGTTTCCTGGAATATGAACTTGAAGTTTACTTCTAAGAATACTCTTTCACAGTGATAATTAGTGACTATTAACTTTTTTGGGAATGTGCTATAAGTGCTTAAAA
The DNA here is from genome assembly GCA_951213105.1 of Amaurobius ferox. Lineage (NCBI taxonomy): Eukaryota > Metazoa > Arthropoda > Arachnida > Araneae > Amaurobiidae > Amaurobius > Amaurobius ferox. The sequence continues at coordinate 51,262,049 of OX578147.1, read as the reverse complement.
GATTCTTTTTCCTTGAAGAGTGAGGAACCAGTGCAAAATAAATCTAATGTGTTCAAATGTCTATCGCGATAGACAAAGCTATTTTGTTTTTGCATAAATGCAAGAAAAATGTGAATGTCAACTAGGCTTTCTCATTCATGCATAATTATATCACCCTTGCATCATAATCAGTGCCAAGAAGAAATAAATAATATTGATATCTCCTTGTATCATAACCAGTATGAGAGTAAAATAAAAAATATTGATATCCCAGTATGAGAATGAAACAAAAAATAGTTGTTTCTCTTTGTATCACAATCAGTATTAGAATGAAATAAAGGATATTGAAATTCCCTTGTATTATAATCAGTATTAGGATGGAATAAACTATATTAATATATCCTTATATCATAACTAGTATGAGAGTGAAATAAAGAATATTGATATCCCAGTATGAGAGCGAAGCAAAAAATAGTTGTTTCTCTTTGTATCACAACCAGTATCAGAATGAAATAAAGGATATTGAGATCCCCTTATATTATAATCAGTATCAAGATGAAATAAACTAGATTGGTATATCCTTGTATCATAACCAGTATGAGAGTGAAATAATGAATATTGATATCCCAGTAAGAGAATGAAATAAAAAATATTTATATCCTCTTGTATCATAATCAGTATGACAATGAAATAAACAGTAATGATAGTCCCTTGTACCATAATCAGTAAGACAATTAAATAGACAATATTGATATCCATTTGTATCATAATCAGTATGAGAATGAAATAAACATTATTCATATCCGCATAGCATCATAATCAGTATCAAAATGATAAATAAGTAGTTTTATAAAATTTGTAAATATCTCAAGCCACAACCGCCATTCGAACCATGGAATATATTATACGAACACGGATTAGCCGACGCTCGCTCCATTAGGCGACTGAAATGAAAAAAAATTATCTTTTATGATGGAAATGAAACCTCCTTTCTGATCCTTTAGATTGAAGTAAAAATCTGGATCTGAATGACCTCCTCATTATAATTTTTTCATGTAGTCTAGCACCTTCAGGGGGTAGTAATGTATGTAAATAGAAAAATCTGTCATAAATCATAAGGCTCTTAAAAAAACGAATCGTGATCTTTTTCACAGCATAATAACCACTGCATTTAAAATGCAGCGATAAGCAGTTCGGAACCGAGTGTCATTGCGAAGAAACCATGATTCCAACAACGAATCTTTGAACTAGGCAGACAACAAAATACCCGTTAACCTACAGAGATGAAATTCCATCTCTTACAGTAAAAATAGATCCTATATCGTTTAATCAAAAACATTTTTTTCTAAATTGTCTTGAAATTCTTCAACTTCAAAGTTACAGAATATGCACATCAGATTGGGACATAGCAAATGATTCAGAGCATCGCTCTCTGAACTTTCCGGTCTTTGGTATACGTGGCTCCAGCGAGATCAAACAACAGTGTTGTCAGTTAAGAAACAACATTAAATCGAATGAATGTTTCTTGTGTTTCACTACAACCCGTCACTGAAGGAGGTCACACGAACACTTGATGGACTTTGAGCAAAGAAGGATTGTTGGGATAAGGGAAGCTGGGGTTCATTACTGCGAAATTGGCACTCACATCGAAAGAAACGCCATTATAGGTTGCGAATATATCGATAATGGACAAATGAGACTCTGATACATGGAAAATCGGGAACTGCATTGCAAAATTGCATGTCTGCGCGAGATGACGACAGATCTATCCAGTGTTTATTTCACGACTTCTTGAGAGAGGGGCAAATAAAACCTTAGATGGGGCAATTTTTCCAATATAATTTAACTTCTACATTTACATATATGGAAGTAATTACTCTCTCACTCTCACTCTCTCTCTCTCTCTCTCTCACTCTCTCTCTCTCTCTCTATATATATATATATATATATATATATATATATATATATATATATATATATATATATATATATATTTATATATATATATATATATATATATATAACACTTTTAAAATACATTTTATAGGGTCATAAATGAGTTTATGCTATATTTAAAAGTAATTTGCGCATCACAAATTATATATGTGGATAAGTAATTGCTATATAATTAAGAATTACGCTACAAAACAATATAAAAATCTATTGGATAGGCCACGTTATCGCACTTTTTTGATTTTTTGAAATGAATTTTAGCATAATACTTCATTTAATTCTAGAAAAACGAAAATTCAAATTTAGATACCCAGATAATGCATTATTAACAAGCTACAATAAAAGCGAATCTTATATCTTTCCCGAAAAAATTACTAAAAATCCAAAACTAAAATGCGTGATCAGTGTCCTCGGTAACGCTCTTCTTTATAAAAAAATTCAACGGGGTCAAACTGGATTATCAACTTGCTAAAGCCAAAAATGTAAATTTTTGTAGTCCAAAAACATAATATTTTATAAAATTTTTAAAAGGTCATTATTTTTTAATTTATGAAAAAATATATATATATATTAAACAACTATATACCTCTAGGTACCTGCACTAAATTGTTTCGTAAGTATAAAATAACTGAAAATTTGCAATATGACGGTAGAAATATATTTTATGTTGTTGCTAAGTCCCTTGACCTAGAAAATGTTAAGTCCAAAAGATCACGCTACCCAGACAGCAATGAAGCTATCCTCTCCTAGTCTTCAAAATTGAAGATCCAAAGCAGTCAAGAAGATGAGAAAAGTAGCCGAGGAAGAAGAACAGGTATATGGATGGAAAATTCTGTCTCCTCGTTCAAATCTCATATCCTTAGTATGGCTGCTCCTTAACCTGGCCATTGCTGTCTGAATAGGTCTTAGGGTTTATAGAGATCTTAGCAATGTACTAGTGATGATATGGAGGAGGGTTTTGACAAGTCCTAGATCTAATCAAGGTTTGAAATTCAGAAGCAGTGAGAAAATTGTTGGAAGGTGAGTTCAGATGAGAAGCCTCCTTGGCTAAGGAGTCGGCAATCTCGTTACCACAAACACCAATAAGAGAAGGAATCCGTTGGGTTGTAATGTATCTGAAATTCTTCATCTCATATAACAAGGTGATGATGTCCCGGTTAGTCCTGCCAGTGATTTCTAGCCAGTATTTAATATGTTGAATGGAACTTCTACTGTCTGTTATAATGCAGGCAGTATAATAATCAATCAATTCCAGCTATTTTAAGGCCTCTCTGATTGCCAGAAGTTCAGAGCGAAAAACCGAGTAACGGTCAGGGCTCCTAATCCGAAGACTCAGATCCCTCTTGGAGTTCCTAATAAAAATATAAAAATACCACTACCGCTTTTACCATTGTCCTGCTTACCTTACTGCCATCTGTATAAATCTACAAAACATTACTAGGTATTTTATGTATGACTTCCAAGGCAAGTTGTCTAAATAATTCAAGGTACATACTCTTTTTGTTAGAGTCTGAGCAAATCTCGTTCGAAAAATTAATATGAGCAAGAAATTTTATGGGTTTAAGACAATCTATGAGAACAGTAGGCTCAACTTTAAAATGCATCACACGATGTTTAAGGGTAAAGCTCAATAGGCTGTCCTTTTTAATTCCTTGATTGTTTACCCAATTTATAATGTACTTTCTGTGTTGTTCTGAAATACCATGCTTTTAAGGTTATTAATTTATTCTGACATAGTAATCAGTTTTCTGGGAGATAAAAGTTTTAAATTAGCTTCATAGAGAACAATTTCTGATGGACAACTATTAAGTAGGCCGTTATGATCCTGGCAACGCTTAATTGTTCTCTCTTCTGTTTCAAAAAATTAGTTTTAGATGCAGCCTGGAAAATTCGGAAACCGTATTCCAAAACTGGGGGAATAAATAAGGGTGGTATAAGTAATCTTTAAGGTTCCATCGTCTACTCCCCAGTCGCTACCATAGATAAACTCGAATGGTTTAGATCTCTTTCGACCTTTCTCAACAAGGCCCTCAATATGTTTATTACTGACAATTTCAGGATCCAAAATGAATCCGTGGTGTTTTGGGTGTTGAACACACTGTAATAGTTGTCTCTTTAGATAAATTTTTGGTATAGTGTCGAAAAGGTTCCTATTCGTAGTAAGTATAGTAGTCATGGATTTTGCACGGTTGAAGTTCAATTTGAGATCATCTGCATACGATATGTCGAAAACCCAGACCACTCGACTTGCCCTAAGGTACAAGTAGCAGTTTGAGTTGTCGGTGCATAAGATAAGTGTAAAATGTATTTTGGCTAAATCCCAAAGACCGGTACAGTCTTTTTTTTTTATCGTGCCAAATCGGCGATAAGAGGAATGCTATGTTGCGCGACCTTGGTTACTCTTTAACTCTTCATAATCATGGTAACCTTGCGAGTTGGTTGGATACCATGGCAACTGTCTCAACATCGGGCGCCAGAAAAGTCGCCAAATTCAAGACCGTACTTTGGGATAATGCCTGTATTTTATTTAGTACAACGACTACTAGCTCAGAACTTTCGATACTGTCAATTCTGGACAGGTGTATCTAAAAATAATTTTGATTTTATAGGATTTGAAAGTGTAGTCTTTGAATTGAAAATAAAATATCCAATAACTATTTTTTTTTTTAAATTGAACTTTATTTCTTGTGTTTTGGCCATGATTTGTGGCTTTTTCGCCTGTGTGCAGCATATGAAGATATAATAACTTACTTCTGGACCTATTCCACGTCTGAATCCGAATGCACCTGTTTAGTGAATGTATCAACTTGCACCCCATTCCAGGATACAAACTGGTTGTCCACATTGGGACACTCGTCTAGCCTCTACAAACATCAAATAGGTATTGTTACTTCTTTAAAAATATAATATTGTAGTATTTTATTAAAGCCTTTAAAAATTTCTCTCAAATTTAATTTTTATCCGCAACAATAAAAAAAAGTTGAACGACAACACACGACGTTGTACTGAAAAACAGAGAAATACATTATTCATATCGTCTGAGAAAACAATAACACAAATTTGAGCTTTATTATGACTCAATCTCACTGAAAAATTTTATTGTTACTGGTTATAATAGGCATTTCCAATTTCATAGAAACTGCTTTATTTTTTTTTTTCAAGAATGTATGATAGGCCTCCCAGAGATAAATGGAATGTCATATCTTACATTTATTTTTACTTTCCTTATATACATAATGTATTAGGGAAGTATTGTGACGGGGTGGAAAATTCGAATTCGAGTTTTCGACGGGAGAGCACGTTTCAAACATCCCTGATCACGATTCAAACATTTTTGAAGTGATGTCTGTGTGTATGTGTGTGAAAGTATGTGTGTGTGTGTGTGTGTGTGTGTGTGTCAGTGAGTCTGTGGAGACGATAACTGACGAACGAATGGACCAATTCGAACCAAATTTGGTACAAAAATCACAATCTGTAAACACTGGAAGCCTATTGTTTTCATACGCAATCGAATGTTCAGAACCTCCCTAAATTTTCGAATGAAATTTTGAAAAAATCGTCAACAAATCAAAACCACTAATAAAGTTACGCAAATAGACATTTCTTATGTAATTTTTCCGTAGAAATCGATTGACATAAATTTTAGAACGCTAACATGAACCGTTCTCGAGATATCGCACATTTTTCAAACAAAATTATCAAAAAGTCAAATAAAATAAAAAAAAATATTTCCTATTGAGAAACATGTGCACTTTTCGTATGTAATACCATGCGATAAATTGAGAGACATTATTCTCGTGGATCTAGCTCGTTCCATTCATGAAAAAATATACTTTGAATAATACTTTTGTATTTGAACGCCAATAGTCATTTATCTTCTGCAAGAATAACTTATTTCTTAGTGCATAACGCTTGGCGAGATTTTGGCGACGAATTTGGCGGAATGTCGCCAACTTGGCGACTTTTTTAAATGTTGCCAAATTAACGAAAATCTCGCCAAATGGATAAATATGACTCTAAATCAATGAAAATGACGATTAATTGAAGAAAATTCAATATCTTGGAAAAAATATTAGTATCTACTATAAGAAAAACCTATTACTTTACTGTAAAAGTAGTAAATTCATTACATTATATAAGGAAAGTCATGTGTTGCCCACATCATATTTTTTTTTCTTCGTCGTAGTTGGATGCATTTTGAAATTGGTTTGTTTCTACATGAAATTCAATCACTCAGGGGGGTGGGGGATGGAGAAGAAAAGGGGAGAAAAGTCTGAGATATTTTCATCAGGTTCACCCAACTTTACAGAAAGTAAGTCACTACGATATAACATTTTTGGTGGTATTACAACTATTAAACCAGAAGAAGTAGAAACGTAAATAAGAGAGCAAAAACTTAATGGATAAAACTCGAATTTGCAAAATCTTTAGGAAGCGCATACACCTCTTAACTTTCTAAATGTTCTGTGTCTCAATCGTTAGACCAATACATGCAGATTCTAAAATATACGCGCCCGGGCTGCAGGACCCAAAAATTCAGCTATCTGGTAGGTAGCAAGAAGTTTTCTTGTTACATATAGAATGTAACAAGAAAACTTTAGTCCACCACCTCCTTGCAGCTCTGGGATTGAATTATATTGGATTAATTTTCGCTTTATTGTTCTTATATAAACCAAGATATTTTTGACAGAACCTAAGTTTACAGACTTTTGACTCCAGGATCTAAAGTTTACAGTACATGCCGAATCATTAGTAGCATATAGACATACACAGAGCTCACCACACGTACCAAATCAAGTAGGCAGATTAAAAGAAACCTACCAGTATTCTGAAAAATATTAACCAGCATAGAAAGATTAGACAAACCTAAGAATCATGAGACCTGTGATTCAGACCACCGACAGGGGAGAGTAAAAGGATACATTGCATAGGGGCCCAGGGGGGTAGAGATCCAATGCAGTATATAGGGGACCATTGCATAGTGTCAGATATGCATAACAAGTTCATGAATAAAGGCCAATAACAAAATAAGAGGGCATAGTGGGCGCATTTATTGTATAGGGGTCTGAAAATTCTGTAACCGGGGCTGTCTACGAGGGGACGACAGAATGATTTGGGATTGTGGCAGAACTTTACCTTCTCCCTCCTCTCTTTAATTTGAAATCGACTCCTTGGGCACAGCGTATCTACCTCTCTCATTCCATCACATATATTTTTATTCGAACATTCTTTCATTTATATGTAACGAACTCCGTTGCTCCAACCGGGAATCGAATGCCAAATCTCCAAACTGGCCAACCGACGCAATACCGTTGAGCTACTGGAACGAAATTATAAGCTCTTATCTTCGAAGTGGACTCTGTATTCTCCACCCTCTAATGTCAGATTGGCAAGCAACTGACAATTTGACAGATCACCTCCTACCTTCACCTCAGGTTAGACTCTTGCAACTACTATTTTTACCCCGTTTTGTATTCTGTGTAGCCGTTATCCTCTCAATTTGAAATCGGCGCTAAATCTTCCAGAGTCCACTGAATCCGTACTAGTCGTAGTAGGGTCACTTTCAGAACTTAGCCATTATTGCACTAACCTGCATGGCTGATTTGTTCAAGCGCCATTGTAAAGAACTTTGCTGCCCAGACCGAGAATCGAACCCTGTATCTCCGAACTGACCAGCTGATGCTCTACCGTTGAACTACTGGGACGAAATTGCAAGCTCTTATCGTTGAAGTGAGCTCTATACATATTCCAAGTTAAGCAACATCACTCATGCACCAGAATAAAGTAACAAACTCTCGTTCTCTGAATCCGTGTTGCAGTAACTGCGAAACTTGAGCTCAAAACTTAAACCTTACAATTTCAGTTATTCAAATATGTCCGATGAACTCACCAATAATGTATTTGAGCAGCAAACCCGGTAACGCGTTGAAAACGTTTTAAGTGTTTAGACCCATTACTGGTAATGCTTCTATAACAGACTGGCGGAAGTTCAAAATAGAAGGAGTAATCGACCGGAACCTTCACCTTCTGCTGGTGCCTATTATAGAAGTGCTTAAAACGGCGTGAAAAATCAAAATCCTCTGTCTTGACCTCAGCAGTTTTCTAGACTTCCTGGTTTATAGAACTTCAAATACTACTAAATAATTAGCACAAAATTAGCGAAGTTTGCATACATTGTTGCAGATGAATTATTCAACAAATTGGAACAAATAAAGCGGTCGTTCACACATAACACCTACCGTAAACTGCATAGATATTGCAATTTATTGTCGGTTGTGGAAAGGACCGGCCTGAGGTCGGCTCAAGGGGCGAAGCCGGTGCAGCCAGTGAAATAAAAGGCTCCACAATCATCAGGGGCGTCCTGAGAGTCAAACATCCCAAAAGACCGCATCGGGTCACATGTTTGCAGAGGAGCTCAACATTTTGTGTATTATTTTTATAGGACTGGTCTCATTAGTGCATTAAACACTATACCTAATGCAACGCTTTCTTAGTATTTTATGTAATTTTACATTTTATTATTAGGCATTTGTGTATCAGTTTATAGTGTTTATTAGAACGGTTTGGCTAAAACCTGCTTATAGAATTGTAGTTGAGCCTATTTAGATCATGATACTAAAATTCACAAGGTGAGCTTTGTTCTACAAACAGGGCCGGATTATCTATTGGAACAAGGTTGTTCGGACCCGTAAATAATTTATGTCATGCAAAAGTCACAAAACATTTTTGACCCGCGGACCCAAAATTCTATTCCAGAACACATATGAATGAATCCGTATTTTTACTTTCCTTATATACATAATGTATAAGGAAAGTATTGTGACGGGGTCGAAAATTCGAATTCGAGTTTTCGACGGGAGAGCACGTTTCAAGTATCCCTGATCACGAATCAAACATTTTTGAAGTGATGTCTGTGTGTGTGTATGTGTGTGTGTGTGTGTGTGTGTGTGTGTGTGTGTGTGTGTGAAAGTATGTGTGTGTGTGTGTGTGTGTGTGTGTCAGTGAGTCTGTGGAGACGATAACTGACGAACGAATGGACCAATTCGAACCAAATTTGGTACAAAAATCACAATCCGTAAACACTGGAAGCCTATTGTTTTTATACATAATCGAATATTCAGAACCCCCCTAAATTTTCGAATGAAATTTTGAAAAAATCGTCAAAAAATAAAAACCGCTAATAAAGTTACGCAAATAGACATTTCTTATGTAATTTTTCATTATAAAACGATTGGCATAAATTTTAAAACGATAATATGAACCGTTCCAGAGATATTGTACATTTTTCAAAAAAATTATGAAAAAGTCGCATAAAAAAAAATTCCTATTGAGAAACATGTTCACTTTTCATATGTAATACCATGCGATAGAGTGACATCATTCTCGTGGATCTAGCTCGTTCCGTTCATGAAAAAATATACTTTGAATAATACTTTTGTATTTGAACGCCAATAGTCATTTATCTGTTGTAAGAATAACTTTTTTCTTAGTGCATAACGCTTGGCGAGATTTTGGCGACGAATTTGGCAGAATGTCGCCAACTTGGCGACTTTTTTGAAATGTTGCCAAATTAATGAAAATCTCGCCAAATGGATAAAAATGATGCTAAATCATTGGAAATGACGACTAATTGTCGAAAATTCAATATCTTGGAAAGAATATTAGTATCTACTATAAGAAAAACCTATTTTTTTACTGTAAAAGTAGTAAATTCATTACATCATATAAGGAAAGTCATGTGTTGCCCACATCAGATTTTTTTTGTTATTATTATTATTAAAATAAATAAATCCGTATTTTGTAGTTATTATTATTATTATTTTGAACTTTTATAAAATCAACATAATTAAATTGTCAGTAAATCGATTTTTCGGATTAACAATTTTCGGATGTGTGAAGTGTTAATGCATTTATTGTTCAGATTAGGCTTTTTGGGGAAATTTGCTTGAAGGCTCAGAAAACCTCGTGACGCTATTGACAATCAGAACTACACCACGCCATAACCAAGTTAGTAATGCCATGAAAATAAATAAAATATTATATCTTATTTTTGTATTTTCTGAAAGAACAAATAGTTATTCATAAATCACGATACAAACAACTGGATATAAGCGGAGTTTGGGTTGGTTCAATTTTCTGTAAAATACATTCACTTTGTGATATTATCAAAAATCTAATGTGGGCAGCAGATGACTTTCCCTGCATACTCAAATTCATTTTCTCTTTATTTCTATAATAATTCATTACATTGAGTTTAATTGCCACAAATAACACTGAATTTGGACTTTGAATTTTTATGTTTATTTGATAAACGGACATTTTTTCAAAAGCAGCGTACAAAAATGCGAAAAAAGAAATTTGGTCTATTAGTTTTTGAGTTAGAGTGGATACATACATTGCACAGACAGACACACACACACACACACACACACACACACACACATAACTATACCAAGATACACACGACTATACCAAGACACACACACACACAAACACATAACTAGACCAAGACATACACACACATAGGAACACACACATCTTAGGAACGGTCAGACCTAGAATAATGGGGTTTGTCTTCTTCTTTTACATTTGAACATACGTAGTATTTTATTTTAGATTTTTGCGGGCCATTTCGTAAAAAACCGGAGGTTCTTCTTCTCCAAATCGTACCAAAATCTAATCAGCACCAGAGTATCCTTCAAGGGACTTATCTACCAAATTTTATAAAATTTAGTCAATTAGTTTTGTAACTAGAGTGGATACATGAGATTTTTGAGGGCCATTTTCCAAAAAAAAAAACGGGTTCTTTTATCCTGAATCTACCAAAATCGAATCAACACTGGAATATCCCACAAGTGATTTATCTACCAAATTTTGTAAAATTCGGTCAATTAGTTTTTTAGCCAGAATTGATAAATGAGATTTTTGAGAGACATCTCGCAAAAAAAGCGGATTTTTTTATTATGAACTTCGTACCAAAATCTAATCAACACCAGGGTCATACACAAGTGACTTACCTATACTTATAAAATGTTATGAAATTTGGTCCATTAGTTTTTGAGTTAGAGTGGATACATACATTGCACAGACAGACACATACACACACACACATAACTATACCAAGATACACATGACTATACCAAGACACACACACACATAACTATACCAAGACATACACACACATAACTATACCAAGGCACAGACACACACACACATGCCAACGGTCCTACCGTGCTGATAACACCGGTTCTCGTTAGATCACCGAAGTCAAGCAGCATCGGGCGCGGATAGTACTTGGGTGGGTGACCATCTGGGAACACCGCGTGCTGTTGGCACATTTCGGGCGCGGTAACCCGGTAGTTTGCGCGCTGGATTAGCACGCTCCCACAACTGCCGCCGTGTTCATGCGGAGTACGATCACGTTAAACATGTGGGTCCGTAAGTCCATCCGAGAGGTTGGTGGTAGGAGAAGGAGAGTACGGTCCCTGTGGATGCCTCCCCCACTGGGTTCCGGTCTAAATTGTGTGGCACTTCCCGGTCGTTCAACTAGTTACCTTACACCTTTCTGATAGGTTGGACGGTCTGGGTCTCAACAACAACACACACACACACATAACTATACCAAGACACACGCACATATACATATAACTATACCAAGACATACACACATAACTATACCAAGACACACACGCACACGCATAACTATACCAAGACACGCATACACACACACACACAGACGTCACGCTGAAAATAATTTTTCGTGTTCGAGAGGTCCCAAAACGTGTCGATCCGTCGAAACCTCGAGTTGTGATTTTCCACACGATTCCAATACTTTCCCTATACATTAGCATGTATTGCAGGGAAAGTAAGAGGCTGGTGCAGTTTATTTATGGTAAATAAAATAGGATATTATATCACTCTGTATATGATAGTTTTCAGCAAAAAATAGTTTTCTTGATAGTTTTCTTGAAAATGATGCCAGAAAACAATTTTCAGTAATTATGCTATATAGGATTCTTTATACCTAAACAGTTTGTCATAAAATTGAACGAATGTGAAACTATAAAATGTAAATAACACTAAAAGAGTCTTAAAAAATCATAATTGTAATTTATTCATGATGAAAATCAAACAAACAAAAGATTAAAAAACTCGACAGACACATTACAAAACGCAATTATTTATCACCAAGAGATTTCAGAAGCCCGTTCGCGTCGTTTTGAAACTGGGCAAGCAGGCAAGAGTAACATAATATTTACTGCATAAACAAAATAATAAGTAAGTTGAACACCACAGGGATAACTTAATTTTTACATACTCCAGCACTAACTCAATATCATTATGTGCATAAATGTAACCCTTAAATTTATTATATACCCTTCCCACGTAATGTAATATAATGCATAAGGAAAGTATTGTGACAGGCTTGAAAATTTGAATTCAAGTTTTTGATAAAAGAGCACGTTTAAAGCATTCCTGAACTCGAATTGAATATTCTCTTTCTCTCTGTGTGTGCGTGTGTGAATTCGAGTTTTCGATAGAAGAGCACGTTTACAGTATCCCTGAATTCAAATTGAATATTTTATGTGATTTCTCTCTCTCTCTGTGTGTGTGTGTATGTTGTTGTTGTTGAGAACCAGACCGGCCGACCTACCAGAAAGACGTAAGGTATCTGTTTGGACGGCCGGGAAGAGCCACCCTGTTTAGACTGGAACACAGTGGGGGAGGCATCCGCAGAGACCGTACCCTCCTTCTCATACCACCAACTTCTCGGAAGGACTTGCGGACCCCTATGTTTAACGTGATCGTACTCCGCGTAAACACGGCGGCAGTTTTGGCAGCGGAGGGAATCGAACCTGGGCCTACAGAGTGCAATTCCCGCGCGCTAATCACTGGACTACTGCGTCCCTTTGCATATGTGCGTATGTGAGTTCAAGTTTTCGATAGAAGAACATGTTTAAAGCATCTTTGAGTACGAATTAAATATGTTAGGTGATTTCTCTCTCTCTCTCTCTCTCTTTGAGTGTGTGCTTATATATTTGTGTGGATACAATATCTTACAAAAGAATAATGCTATCAGTGAATACTGGAAGCTTATTGATTTTAACTGCAATCGAATGTTCAGAAGCTCCCCAACCTCAAATTTTAGAATAAAGTTTTGAAAAAGTGGTTAAAAATTCAGGATCTACAATGATGATAAATAAATAATCATTTCATACGTCGCTTCTCATTACGAAATGAATATCACAAACTTTACAAGGCTAACATGAACCGTTCAATGATATTACACGTTTTTCAAATGAATTTATCAAAAAAATTACATGCAACAGAAAAAGTAGTAAGTATCATCATATTTGTTTACTTTTCATACGCAATATTAAGTGACACATACGTTGCGGAGACACACATACAGAAATCCACACAGGCGTCCAGTTAAAACTAGTAAAAGTGTGATCTAAAATGCCCAAAGCGTGTGAATCCGTCGAAAATCTCAGCTCCAGTTTTAAATCCCATTCCAACACTCTCCCTATACATTACCATGTGGTGTAGAGAAAGTAACATCTGTTTCTGGGCGCCATTTTTCCAAGATGGTAGATAGCAGACAACCTAGAGTAGCCATATATCCTAATTTATCCACCACAAATAAAATTTGCACTGCAATATTAAATCTCATGTTAGAATCACAAAATGAATTATCGTTATGCTTAGCATTTATATTAAGATTAGTCGTCTGAAATTTCTCGTTCAAGTTTGGAAAACTGATAACAAGTTAACAGTTTTCCAAATTATTAATTCCAGTTTTCGCTATTTAAATCGGATTTCTGACAAGTGAAAGACCCAGGTCCCCCGACTCACTCTAGGGTATGAGCAGCTGGTTGAGTGGCCGGGGATTGTTGACAAGTGAAAAACCTGAATTTACATTTTAATTTATCATACTATAGAATATACTAGAATGAAATACCCGATATCTTCCAGGTTCTTATAGGAGTCCACTACAAATAAGCACCCGCTGCTTACATAATACATTTGAACACAATTTATAATGGCTTTGATCCGAAAATTGCAAGAAACAAATCGCACGTGCATTCCGCAAAAGTAAAAAAGTGAGCATCACAATTTACCATATATGCAGCTCATGAAGCAGGCGATAAGGCGATTCCACAGAAATTCTCATGCACTCTTCTCTCAATCATTCCATGCAATCCACTCCCCTACGACAAAATGAGTGTGTCCTCCGCTTCGACCATGGAGGGGTTCCGAGCGGTCCCAGTGCCTGCGTGATTCACTCAAAAAAGCAAGTTTATGTCTCGGATAAATACATTATAAATAATTAATAGATGAGTTTAAGACACCATTTTTCTCTAGAGTAATCTGTAATATTATACGCAAGTGCCGGAAAAAGTGAACGGTGGATGGCAAATCGATTTCTGTATATCGTGCTATAAAAATTAGAGAGGTTGAAAACGCACGAAAAGTATATATATATATATATATATAAACTAATTCGAAACTTAAAATAAATAACGCCGAAGTGCACCTATTAAGGTCCTGGTATACCTGTGTACCAAATTCCATGGTTTTACGACGCTTAAATGTTCCTCTACAGACTGCACAGATACATACACAGCCATACAGACTTCCTTTATTAACACTAAATGTACCATGGCCGGTAAAATTACCTGTTGTAAACTTTTGAATAGAAGAATCGCATATAATATTACCGCTTCTTCGCACTTGACTTCATGACTTTTTCTGTTAAACGTATACAATCAATGTTTCAATATCTATTTTTATTTTTCTTGTGTTTATGTGATAAAGAAAATCTGAAGTGGGCAGCATAAGACTTTCCTTATATAATGCAATAAATTAACTACCTTTACAGTAAAAAAATAGATTATTTTTATAGTAGATATTTGTATTCTTTCCAAAATATTAAATTTTCGTCAATGAGTCGTCATTTTTATTGATTTAGAGTCATTTTTATCCATTAGGCGAGGTTTTCGTTAATTTAGCAACATTTAAAACAGTTGCAAAGTTGGCGACATTCCACCAAATTTGTTACCAAAATCTCGCCAAGCGTTATGGACGGAGAAATAAGTTATTCTTACAGCAGATAAATAACTATCGGCGTTCAAATACAAAAGTATTACTCAAAGTATATTTTTTCATGAATGGAACGAGCTAGATCCCCGAGAATGATGTCACTGAATTTATCGCATGGTATTACATATGAAAAGCGAACATGTTTCTCAATACGAAATATTTTTTTATAATTTTTATGACTTTTTGATAACTTTTCTGACAAATGTGCAATATTCGGTCCATTCGTTCGTCAGTTATCGTCTCCACAGGCTCACTGCCACACACACACACACACACGCATATACTTTCACACACACACACACACACGCACATACTTTCACACACACACACACACACACACACACTTTCACACACACACACAGCATCACTTCAAAAATATTCGATTCGTGATCAGGGATGCTTGAAACGTGCTCTCCCGTTAAAAAATTCGAATTCGAATTTTCGACCTCGTCACAATACTTTCCTTATACATTATTGTATATAAGGAAAGTAATACATAATCTACCGTTATCTACCACGACCGGTCATTTGACCGGGAGAAAAATTTATTGCCTTAAAAGGTTATCGGGTTAGAAAATGTGAAGTACATGCACATTCCACATATTTTCACCAGTTTCCTTCACATTTCTGCAAGGACTGTTACATAGTAAGTTCAAATTAAAATAATTGTGTATTTGACAGAGTTGCTCCATTCCTAATCTTCACCCTGAAAAAATGTCAAAGCATTCAAGACACACCAATTTCTTAGAAATAAATAACAAAGGCGAAGAGTTTTTGAAAATTGATGAAGGCGAACTTTCTAAATGTGAAGATATATTATTTGAAAATGATAATCTATTAGACACTGAGTGTGAGCCTACAGATACCGACGATGGAGAGGAAAATATTGTGAATATAATACATAGAGGACGAAACAGAATAATAAATATTGCCCTCAAGTTCTGAAGATTAGAATGAAAAAATGAGAAGTTTATTTCGATTGATGGCACTGTTTGAGAAGAAATGCAAATAGGTGCTACATCTGGGAGAGCAGCATTTCATAAAATTTTCAGGGAAAAATTGGGTCCAATGGGATATGCAAAACGTAATATTATAAAGTGTAAAGTGAAGACTGCATTTTCGTTAATAATTGACCATCGTATTATGAAGCATATAAGAACATGCACAAAAGAAGAAGCAAGTCGAGTTTTAGTAACAGAATGGAGCCTATGACCTTAAAGTTACTTTGTTTAATATTTCCTTACTAAAATCAATATTACCTGCAATCAATCAAAGAAAATAAAGTTTTTATCTAAACACAGATCATTTGACTGATTACGGTACTAATAGGTATATACTAAGTGTCGGTATGTTTAGTGTTAAGGAAGATTATAGAGAAAGTGTTGTTTTCACAAAAAATTTAGATGGGGATATAACGAGATTTTGATACTAATCTATGATTTAGGATCACCTGAACACGCTTTGACTATTTTTAGAGTGATGCACGTCTATCTGTCTGTCTGTCTGAGGTCGATATATTTTTGTGTGTGTGCGCAATAGCTGCCACATATATTAATGGAATTTCCCGAATTTCACTTTATATCCGTCTTGATTATCGAAAAATCTAGAGCTATATAAATTTTTTTAAAGTTCAAGCGAAAACTTCAAAATTTCATATTTTCTTAAACTAGCAGCATAGGATAAACTTTGACAAAATCATGCATAAAAGGAATTATTTATGGCTCAGTGACCGCAGTCAACTTAACAGTTTCAATCATTGCAGTGAAAAATAGAGGTGATACAATTCTTATGTTTGTGACGTCATAGCCACCCCATGGGATGTGGGTGGGGTTCAAGGTACCCCACAAGGGGTATACATTGTCAAATTTGGTATGAAGCAAAAGATTTTTTTCAAGCCCTATAAAAAAAATCTAATGTGAGCAATACATGACTTTCCTAATATAATGCAATGAATTTACTACTTTTACAGTTTAAAAATAATGTTATTTTTATAGTAGATACTTATATTCCTTCCAAGATATCGAATTTTCTTCAATTAGCCGTCATTTTCATTGATTTAGCGTCATTTTTTTCCATTTGGCGAGATTTTCGTTAATTTGGCAACATTTTAAAATGCCGTCAAGTTGGCGACATTCCGCTAAATTCCTCGCTAAAATCTCGCCAAGCGTTATGGACGGAGAAATAAGTTATTCTTACAGCAGATAAATGACTATTGGCGTTCAAATACAAAATTATTAGTCAAAGTACCTTTGCTCGCAAATTTAACGAGTTACATCCACGAGAATGATGTCACCAAATTTTTCGCATGATATTACATATGAAAAGTAAGCATGTTTCTCAACAGTTAATATTTTTTGAATTTATGGGATTTTTTTGATAAATTTATTTGGAAAGTGTGCAATATCTTGAGAACGGTTCATGCTAGCGTTCTAAAGTTTATGTCAATCGTTTTCTAAGGGGAAATTACATAAGAAATGTCTATTTGCGTGACTTTATTAAAGGTTTTGATTTTTTGATGATTTATTTAAAATTTCACTCGAAAATTTAGGGGGGTTCTGAACATTCGATTGTATTTTAAAACAATTGGCTTCCAGTATTCATCGATTGTGATTTTTGTACTAAATTTCATTGGAATCGCTCCATTCGTTCGTGAGATATCGTCTCCACAGACTTACTGACACACCCACAAACACACGCCCACACATATACTCACACACATGCTTTCACACAGACATCACCTCAAAAATATTCGATTCGTGATCAGGGTTGTTTGAAACGTGCTCTCCCGTCGAAAACTCGAATTCGAATTTTCGACCCCTTCACAATACTTTCCTTATATATTATGTATATAAGGAAAGTAAAAAGAGTAACATGCTATAATTGTGATCATATGGACCAGCGATACAGAAATTTTAATTTCTTTTTCCTCGTAAAATTTGCTATATCGAAGGTTGTATAAAAATATGTTTAATTGTATCAGTAACAACACTAATGTGTTTTCAATGATCTTGCATTATAAGAAATCCTTCATTTTCAGGATTTTAAATAATTAATTTTGCAAGTTTTGTAATTTTTCATATCAAAATTTGTTTTTTTACAGTAAAAGTTGGATGTTGGACACATTATAATGTTTTAATCACAAATAATTAATTTCTTTTTGCTGAACATCGCCAAATATTTCGCTCAACGTTGCGAATTATGATTGCTTGAAATATCGAACTGGTACATATGTCCTCAGTTTTTACACCCTATAGTTTGAACTTCTTTGCTCATCAAAATAATTATTTCATAATCTGCCACTAAATACCCCCAGATTAAATTCATGGCTTTATTTATCTTAGAATCAATATTTTACTTTATTACTTTTCTTATATACATAACGTATAAGGAAAGTATTGTGACGGGGTCGAAAATTCGAATTCGAGTTTTCGATGGGAAAGCAAGTTTCAAGCATCCCTGATCACGAATCGAACATTTTTGAGGTGATCTCTCTCTCTGTGTGTGTGTGTGTGTGTGTGTGTGTGTGTGTGTGTAAGTGAGTCTGTGGAGACGATATCTCAAGAACGAATGGAGCGATTCGAATGACATTTAGTACAAAAATCACAATCCATGAATACTGGAAGCTTATTGTTTGAAAACACAATCAGATGTACAGAACCTACGTAAATGTTCGAGTGAAATTTTGAAAAAATCATACAAAAATCAAAACCTTTAATAAAGTTATGCAAATAAACATTTCTTATGCAATTTTTCCTTAGAAAACGATTGGCATAGACTTTAGAACGCTGGCATGAAGCGTTCTCGAGATATTGCACATTTTTCAAATAAATTTATGAAAAAAATTCCCATAAATTAAAAAAAATATTAACTCTGGAGAAACATGCTTACTTTTCATATGCAATATCATGCACAAAATTTGGTGACATCATTCTCATGGATCTAACTCGTTCGAGAAAATATACTTTTAGTAATACTTTTGTATTTTAAAGCCAATAGTCATTTATCTGCTGTAAGAATAAATTAATTCTCCGTTCATAATGCTTGGCGTGATTTTGGCGACGAAATTAGCGGAATGTAACCAACATGGCGACATTTTTAAATGTTGCCAAATCAACGAAAATCTCGTCAAATGGATAAAAATGACGCTAAATCAATGAAAATGACGACTAGCTGAAGAAAATTCAATATCTTGGAAAGAATATAAATATCTACTATGATATAAGACTAACATTTTTTTAACTGTAAAAGAAGTAAATTCATTGCATTATGTAAGGAAAGTCATGTGCTGCCCACATCAGATTTTTTATTTATAGTTTCATATTTGAAAAAAATATGCATTGAAATGAGGTCAAACTTAGACGTTCATTGAATCATCGATATCTCAAACATTGGTCTTCGAAGTTTCAATTTTTTTCTTTCTGTAGTTATAAAAACAAAAAAGTATCCAACGCTGCGCCATTTCGATGCTAATTCGGGCAGTTCTAAATTGCAGATACGAACTGCTCCGAAGGATAATAATCTAACAAATGCTGCGGAATTCGAAGTTTTTCACTCCTAGAATTTTTGGTCAATGCTTTCATGCGACGCAGTGTGTGCGAAGGTATAAAGTTATTGGACTATTTTTGTGTTTGGAATTTAAAGTGCACTAAAAATTGGATAGTTAAAGTGCAATAAAGGGACTGCAATAGTAGCTTCAATTTAGTACCAGTGCGATGCTTTTCGGTTTCTTACGTGTATGGCACTTCACATTCAAGCTTTTATTTCAAATAGAAAATAGTTTCAATTTTGAATTGCTTTCAAAAGACAACATCAAGTAGGTTTTATTGCACATTAAAAAATCTGATGTGGGCAGCACATGACTTTCCTTATATAATGCAATGAATTTACTACTTTTACAGTTAAAAGAGTGGTATTCTTATAGTAGATACTTATATTCTTTCCAAGACATTGAATTTTCTTCAATTAGTCGTTATTTTCATTGATTTAGCTTCATTTTTATCCATTTGGCGAGATTTTCGTTAATTTGGCAATACTTTATTTAGATACTTATATTATAATAATTATATATAATTATATTATATATAATTTAGATACTTATACTCCTTCCAAAATACTGAATTTTCTTCAATTAGTCGTCATTTTCATTGATTTAGCGTCATTTTTATCAATTTGGCGAGATTTTCGTTAATTTGGCGACATTTAAAAGTGTCACCAAGTTGGCGACATTCCGCTACATTAGTCGCTAAAATCTCGCCAAGAAGGAGAAATAAGTTATTCTTACGGCGGATAAATGACTATTGGCGTTCAAATACAAAAGTATTACTCAAAGTATCTTTTCTCGTGACTGGAACGAGTTAGATCCACGAGAATGATGTCACCAAATTTATCGTATGATATGAATTTAACGTATGAAATTGAACATGTTTCTCAACAGTTAATATTTTTTTAATTTATGGGATTTTATGGATAAATTTATTTGAAAAATGTGCAATATCTCGAGAACGGTTCATGTTGACGTACTAAAGTTTATGTCAATCATTTTTTAAGGAAAAATTACATAAGAAATGTCTATTTGCGTAACTTTATTAAAGTTTTTGATTTTTTGATGATTTTTTCAAAATTTCACTCGTAAATTTAGGGGGTTCTGACTATTCGATTGTTTTTTAAAGCAATAGGCTTCCAGTATTCACGGATTGTGATTTTTTCTACCAAATTTCATTCGAATCGCTCCATTCGTTCGTGAGATATCGTCTCCACAGACTCACTGACACATACACACACACACATACTTTCACACAAAAATACTCTAGAGACTAAGACACACACATACTTTCACATATACACACACACAGGCATCACTTCAAAAATGTTCAATTCGTGATCAGGGATGCTTAAAACGTGCTCTCCCGTCGAAAACTTGAATTCGAATTTTCGACCCCGTCACAATGCTTTCCTCATACATTATGTATATAAGGAAAGTAACAAATGGATTTGTTGATTTCCCTACAAGGCATGGTAATGTACAGGGAAGGCATTGGAATTGTGTCGAAAATCGGAATTCGAGTTTTCGACAATTTTATTGGACACTCTTATTGGACAGACAATTGTATTAGACACTCTTGAACACGAATACACTCATTTTGACGTGATGTCTATGCTTCTGAATGTGTGTTTGTTTGTATGTCTGTTTTTTAGACTCCACCTCCCAATTTTCTTCGCCCCTGAGCGAAAAATAAAAAAAAATGCGACAGCGTTTGGTTTTTACCCATGACTGTTGCAATAAGAGTTCAAAGATTTAACTCTCTAGATCACCAGGGGGTCTCTGGGGGGGGGGCTAAAAAGCAGGAACAAGTAAAATAATTATTATTGTCATATACTGGACTCACATTCTTCAATTAACGTAAAATAACATAAAATCTCATTATAACTGATTTACCAATATTTACATTCCATACGATGCATAATATTCGTATAAGTATGGTTTGAGATCAAAAATCC
This sequence comes from Amaurobius ferox, assembly GCA_951213105.1. Taxonomy (NCBI): domain Eukaryota; kingdom Metazoa; phylum Arthropoda; class Arachnida; order Araneae; family Amaurobiidae; genus Amaurobius; species Amaurobius ferox. Next base: position 51,240,515 of record OX578147.1, on the reverse strand, counting down.
ACTCCCACATTTTAATTGACTAACGTGTTTCAAGAATCATTAAATATGGATCAACATTTCATTTCAAGGACCTTCGTATGCCTGAAATTCTGTGTCTTTGTTTCTATGAGTATGTATGTAGAATATCTATCAAACAATTCATATAACATTTGGTAATATTAATATAATTTGTTAATATAAACGTATTGACTTCTGTGGTGCGCCAATAACAATATATAATAGAATAATAATGATATATATTATACTACTGCTAAATTGACATGGTCGTAAAATCGCACATAGTGGTACTCATTAAATTTGTACAATGCCGCTGATAACCCTCCAATTATTACTTTCCTTATATACATAATGTATAAGGAAAGTATTGTGACGGGATCGAAAATTCGAAATCGAGTTTTCGACGGGAGAGCACGTTTCAAGCATCCCTGATCACGAATCAAACATTTTTGAGGTGATGTCTGTGTGTGTGTGTGTGTGTGTGTGTGTGTGTGTGTGTGTGAAAGTATGTGTGTGTGTGTGTGTGTGTGTGTGTGTGTGTGTGTGTGTGTGTCTCAGTGAGTCTGACGATAACTGACGAACGAATGGAGGACTGATTCGAACCAAATTTGGTACAAAAATCACAATTCGTAAACACTAAAAGCCTATTGTTTTTATACGTAATCGAATGTTCAGAACCCCCCTAAATTTTCGAATAAAATTTTGAAAAAATCGTCAAAAAATCAAAACCACTAATAAAGTTACGCAAATTAACATTTCTTATGTAATTTTTCATTAGAAAACGATTGACATAAATTTTAGAACGCTAACATGGACCGTTCTGGAGATATTGCCCATTTTTCAAAAAAATTATTAAAAAGTCATATAAAATGAAAAAAAAATATTTCCTATTGAGAAACATATTCACTTTTCATATGTAATACCATGCGATAAATTGGGTGACATCATTCTCGTGGATCTAGCTCGTTCTAGCATGAAAAAAGATACTTTGAGTAATACTTTTGTATTTAAACGCCAATAGTCATTTATCTGCTGTAAGAACAACTTATTTCTTCGTCCATAACGCTTGGCGAGATTTTGGCGACGAATTTGGCGGAATGTCGCCAACTTGGCGACTTTTTAAAATGTTGCCAAACTAACGAACATCTCGCCAAATGGATAAAAATGACGCTAAATCAATGAAAATGACGACTAATTGTCGAAAATTCAATATCTTGGAGAGAATATTAGTATCTACTATAAGAAAAATCTATTTATTTTACTGTAAAAGTAGTAAATTCATTACATTATATAAGGAAAGTCATGTGTTGCCCACATCAAATTTTTTATCTTTCGCGCGAGTTCTGTTAAAGAGTATTAATTAATATAAAACTAAATTCATTGCACCATTTTAACTTTAACAATAAATCATTTATTAAAAGCATAAAATACTTAATTACTTAATTACAACATTTATTCTTCTTATTAATTATTCCTCTAGAGAATCAATGTGAAACCATTTGTTAAAATGCCTACAATGTATTCTATTTCTGGTCTCACAATTTCCAAACATATCCGACAGGGTACAAGCTCTTAAATTTTTTAATATATGTTTACAAATATCCGAAAACCGTTATGAAATAATGATATTTTTAAATTTTTATAAAAATTGCCCATTTATAGTATTTAAGCCTGCCATAAACCAGGAAGTTGTAATTTCTACATGCTGCAATTTCTTTTCAATAACTTTAATTTTACTTAACAATGTGTGGCGCTTAACATTGAAAATGCGTCATTTTGTCTGTCGTGCGAGAGAGAAATTGAAAATCCGATTCTAGCTTCTGTAACATAGTCGGTACTATAAGTGTGCAAGAATTTAGTCTTCTGGGTCACCAAAAAGCTTTTCGAAGGTCTGAAAAAAACATCTAGCTCCGTTAAGTTTTGCCCATTTCTGCAAAGATTCAGTCATTTTCTGAGGGGGGGTCAAGAAAAACACAAATACGTTAAGCAATATTAATTCAGAATTTAAATATGAATGCCATAATTCATTTAACGCTGATATTCGCCGGGTTTGATTTATTAATCCAAAACGCTATTAATTCAAACGAGAAAAAAAATTCTTAAAAGTAAATATTTTCACTATTATTGCACATGTGAATGACTTTTTTTGTACTATCGACAAAAAACATTAATGGATGCCATTCATTTAGAGTCATCTGGAAATTTTAAATTTCATTTTTCCACTGGAAGCATAAAACCCTTCAAAAGAGTTCAGATATATCCGTAATGATCGGGATTTTTAATTTAATCTCTAACGATAATATGTCTACTGATTATTTATTAGGCAGATAGAATTAGAAGAAATATCAAATTTGTGTTCATACACAAAATCGAAATCTATATAAATAAAAGAGAAAATTCATCTATTTATCTGCCTATTTGTCTCATCATCGCGGGAAAACTGCTGTACCAAATTTTATGAAGTTTCGATGTGTAGTCTTAGTATAGTTCCACTTACAATTAAATTCCTCTGCCTGCCAGTCCCAATGTCCTTCTGACTGTTTCTGTACATTGTGTGCGAACCTATATTGTTAGATGAGCCGCCAATCAAACGAGACTCGAGCGTTATTTGAGTTGTTGCTGTTGAGACCCAGACCGTCTGACCTACCAAAAAGGTGTAAGATAACTGTTTGGACGGCCGGGAAGTGCCACCCAATTTAGACCGGAACCCAGTGGGAGAGGCATCCACAGGGACCGTACCCTCCTTCCCCCACTACTAACCTCTCGGAAGGAGTTACCCACATGTTTAACGTGATCGCACTCCGCTTGAACACGGCGGCAGTTGTGGCAGCGGGCAAATCCAGAGCGCAAACCACCGGGCTACCTTGCCCGAAATGTGCCAACAGCAAGCGGTGTTCCCAGGTGGTCACCCACCCAAGTACTAACCACGCCCGATGCTGCTTTTCGCACAACTAATTAAGTGTTGCCTGCTCAATGGCCATGATTAAAAGTAACTGGAGTGTTGAGGTTCATCTCGACTTTATCATACCAGAATCCATTTTTAAGTTGTTTGTGGTTTTATATATATAAGTAATATTGGGCCATGTGCATAATTTCTGTAATAAAATTTACAGTTATGCATACAGAAACGTAAAATTTGAGTATTACCGAATCAGGTATGGCCCTCTAGAACGTACATGATTTAGAAATCACTTTCACTTATAATGTTTTAAATATATTTTTCACGTGTGACACTCTTAAAAAATTTTGGGAGCCAGGAAAGGCCTAGCTCTATTTGTTGTTCTATCAGTTTGAATCTTTTCATCTAACACGTTATTCATGGACTTACACCATGTATGTTAATGAAGGGAACAAGATGTTAAGTACCTATATTAAATATATGATTTATTAAAACTTTCAATATTAATTTCTTTATTGGGTGTAGTTACAGGCTTATATTATTACCAGGCTTTCTCAACGTGAGATCCAGTTTTTAATTCCTTACTTTATATGTGGAACAGGGAACGAGGAGTATTTATTACCTATTTAGTACCAGTTTTATTTATAAAAGAATTATTCTTAAGCGTAACATTAAAATACATATAATAATTGCTAATTAAAATACTTACAATATATATATATATTCGAGTTACAGCTTCTCACTTTTCTTTCATTGGACTTTCAAACTTTTTTTATTATATATATATATATATATATATATATATATATATATACTATATATATATATATATATATATATATATATATCCATATATATTATATACATATATATATATACATACATATATATATACATATATATACATATATATATATATATATATATATATATATATATATATATATATATTTATATATATATATACATATATATATATATATGTATATATATAAATATATACATATATACATATGCTTTTATATATATATGCATATATATATATATATATACATATATACATATGCTTTTATATATATATGCATATATATATATATACATACATATATTTATATGCTTTTATATGCTTTTATATGTTCTTGTGACTTTAAGATCTTCTTGTGACTTGAAGTATCTCTACATCTGGAATTTATAATGGATTTCTTTTATGGACTTCTAACGCAGTAGCGCATCTACGAACATCCTTTTTAAACTTTATACTTGGTTGGAATATTTTTATTCATACTTGTTTCATTTTATATGCTTTTATATGATCTAGTGACTTTAAGATCTTCTTGTGACTTAAAGTGTCTTTACATCTGGTATTTATCATGGGTTTCGTGTATGGACTTCTAACGACGTAGCGCATCTACGAATATCCTTTTTAAACTTTATACATGGTTAGAATATATATTTTGTTCATACTTGTTTCATTTTATATGCTTTTATATGTTCTTGTGACTTTAAGGTCTTCATTTCGGGATTCCGTTTTTTTCCCCTGGCATACTGTTGATTGTTGTTTCGG